>VZTA01012801.1:12869-28764 GCA_013398855.1 Mohoua ochrocephala | reverse complement strand
GGCGCCCCGCGCCGCGCTGCCCCGGGGCGCCCCCGCTGGCGTGGGAGGGGAAGCGCAGGGGCGCCGAGGTGCCCGTGGGGTAGCGGTGCCCCTGGGCGCTCTTTGGGCTGCGCAGGGAACAGTGTCGTCCCCTCGCCCAGGACAAAAATGCCTAAACCCAAGAATTAATAAATAATGGTGTTGGAGCTGCGGGATTCCGGAGGCGGCCTCCGTGCCTGGTACGTGGGGGCCTTCCCTTAAAATTGGCTTTGAAGTTGAGGAGGGCTGCGGGACTTGGAAAGTTTGGGAAGCGTGATAGATTTTGAAGAGAGGGGAGCGGCCGCGGCAGCCTCGGCTGTGGAGCGGGTTGGACTCTGCCGTGCCATCGGGAGTGCCAGGGCAGCCATAGGAGGGAGGGCGAGCGCCGGCGCCTCCGCTCCGCGATCTGCCGCGCCGAGCGCGGGGTGCGCAGGCGGCAGCGCTCTTGGCCTCCCGTAACCTGCCGGAAAGCCGTGTGCCGCCCGGCGGAGCCTGCACGGCCAAGGTAAAGGCAGCCCGTGAGGCGGTTTTGTTATTTTCCCGTAGTTCGGCTCGTGTCAGGTTCGGCAGGCAGCGGGCCCGTGTCCCAGCGCAGCCCCTGGCCGAGAACACTGGCGAGCGCCGGTAAGGTCCCGGGATGGAGCTACTCGAGAGGTCAAAGCTTAGGCTGTGGGCTGGCAGGAAAACGCTCATCTAAATTCTTTGATAATAGTCCAGACAGAAAGTGGGCTGCTGGTATATTCTCCAGGGCGAAATAATCTCAAAAGTAACCACCGCGAATTTATGGTATTGTCCTCTATGAGTAAAGAGTGCAGAGTTGCAGATGGAGGAACGGGCAGTACCTGCTACCTGGGAATCGCTTCTACTTTTAGGAAGTCTTGTTTGTGTACGTATTTACCGAGAGAAACGCAGAAGTTCCTCTTCCAAAGAGGATTTTCCCTGGTCTTTTCTGTGTATTAAAGCCCCTATCCAAACTCAACTCTGGAGAGTGGGAATCTTTCTGTTAACGCTAGTACGAATCTCTCCATTGACTCCACAGGCTTGGATCAGGCCCTTGGAAATTTTATTACAAAGGTGGGACTTGGAAGATGCGCATGGTGTCTATATCCCCACACATTAATTTGTGTGTGTGTGGGGAAAGAAGTCAGAGACAAAGTTTTAAGAGATTTTGACAGTTTTAAATTTTTTCTTCCGTGTGCTAAGTAATTTAAAGCCATTAAGGAAAAACATTACTGCTAGTAATGTTACTCTAAAGAAAATATGATTAATTATTAAATTGGTTTCTCTAATGCTACACTAAACCCTTTTAAGTAGGATATGGTTTTAAACGTTCAAATTAGTATTTTTTAAAGTTTTTTTTTCTTGAGAATAATCATTTGTTCATGTAAATGTAGAGACTCAAAATACCCGTTTTGTAGTAGTCTGCAGTTCTAATGTAGTTCTTACAAAACAGTTTTGTTCTGTAGCGTTTTTGCATACTTAAATCATTCATGTAATTACTCAGGATAGTAGATCAGTAAAAGGTTAAGGGAAAGGAAAGAGTATTTCTGATATAGCATTTCCAAAATGCATGTAGTTAGACATCCTAATTTATTTTGATAATATGTAACACCTGAAATACACTGCTTCATGTGAGGCCTTGTTGGTGTAGGCTTTAAGGTTTAACAGTAACCTTATGAGAAAGCTTAAGCAGAATCAATTGTATAAATATTTGTGTATTTCTTTGTTTTTAGTTTAACCTTAGCGATTCTTACATTGTGTCATGGGATCTTTTCTACAGTGCAGTGTTTATATCATCTGAGAGAGGAAAAACCTAAATGCTTTGTAGCTTAGTGTTTAGTGAAGGCTTGTGTAAAGTGACCAAATAGTCTATAAGGAACAACCAAATTAGAGTGCATTTGAGAGTGAGGGAGAGTAAAAGAAATATACCAGGTTCAGGACATTTCAATCAGTAAATACATGGTACTTTTAAAGCTGCACTAGGGTTTGCACGGTAGTCAGGTGAATAGTTTCACAGATTTTTGAAGTGACTTGTTTATTTGGTGGTGTTTGTCCTTTTTTTGGTTGGATTTTTTTTTTCTGTAATGATCTGTTGCTTATACGTTTTTTTAAGTGCTGTCCATAATAAAATGTGTTGGGACTGTCATTTTAAGAATAAAGGTGTATTTGCTTAGAAACATTCCTGTCCGACTCCATTATTTTTTTTTTTTTTGAAAAGTTATTGTTGGACTTAAATCTATTTTAAAAAAAAATTATTCTAGAATAGGATAATTTATTTTTTTTAGGGCTGATTTATGTGAGCTGGAATAAGCTTTTTGTATTCTGAGGAATATACCTGATTCAGCATTGCATGCACAGGAGTTATTCAAGGCTAGTGGGCTGAAAACAATAGAAAACTTCTGAGATGTGATCCATGTTGTGGCAGTGTTTTTGCTATGTGTCATTGAAAATGTCACTTAACCTCTTTGTTTTTCATCATTGAAATGTGAGGGCTGGTATTTATCTTTCTGATAGAGTGGTTAATTAATATTTCTTGAACATGGAGTACTTTTTTGTTCCATTTCTATTTTTACCAGATTTATTTTGGAGAAATTAAATTGTGATGGTGACTGAAAATGAATAGTTCCTGGGAGTCATGATGTTTTTTTTCTTTGTCAGTCAGATTGTGAAGAGGTCACTTGCTCATATGAAATGAAAATGATTTAGGACATAGGTCACTGAAAAGTACCCATGGAATGATTTTGACTGGAGAAAAATGCAAATCACAATCAAAATGAAAAATGCTATCAACTTTGTTGTAAAATAATAATTTTCTGTACACCGGAACTGATTACTCTTTTAAAATTTTGTGACAGCTAATAGGTCTAGAAGTAATGCAAATTGTCTATTTTTTTTTTCACAGCCATTGTAGCATACCTCTCAACTAATCCTTGTCAGAAGAAAGACTTGTCATTTAGATTCCCGTTCTCTGCCCTGTTTTGACTTGTTACCTTTCTTGATTGTATGTGCAAAATAGTGGCACTGGAAAAACCTCATGTAAGCGATGAAATGATAGAAAAGCTTAGCTGTAATAAACTAACCTCTTAAAGATAATCTTAAAATTGCAATAAAATAGTTCGTTGTTAGTTGTTTGAAGGCTTTCTTCCACATTTGTTCCTTTACAGAATAAGCATAGTTACTGGTATAATTTCCAAGAGTAGCTTTAGACTTAAATTTCAAAACTTCTACATGAGCATAAAAACAAGGAGCAGTCTCACTAGTAGTATTTAGCACTGGTCATCTTTTTTTTCTCCTTTCTGAGGCTTTCAGTAGCTTAACCAAACTTACTACTTTTAAAAATCTTCCAAAATGTTCACTGCAAATTATAAGAGACATCTATCCTTTGTTGCAAGATTTGCATCTGTTTTGGCTTTTCTGCTTTTTTTTTTTTTTTAAATCCCATTTCTGATAGGTTTACATTTAAGGGCAAGACCACGTTTTATGTCAGAAAGGTGACTTTGAAAGTGCTAGCAATAGCTTGCTTATGCTGTCATCACTGAAGTAGCTGAAAATAATCTCTTTAATGAACAGTTGCTGTGATGTTTATTGCTTCACCAAAGTTTAGTTTGGGATGGTGTTAGAAAGTAACATTTGAACTCTGAGGAATGAGTTATGTGTGGAATTGTGTTTAATATAACAATTTCAGTTCCTATTTTAAGAAAAATAAAGTTAAAATATTAAGTATATTGTTTTAAGCTCTTTACTATCTTAAGTCTTTTCAGTAAATTGTAGAGGTTGCTGAGGAGAGGGAATAAGAACATTGTAGGTTTAACTTTTTGTTCGTTTAGTTAGTTATTTCTTTTTCCTGCAAATAGTAATCACACATCCGTAGTTGGAAATGGGTTTGCTGCAGTTTGTTTCTTATTTAACTACATAAGTTAGTCAGGCTATCTGCTGAGGACACAGCCGATTCCCTTGGATGTGGTGGACTGTACCCTCTACATGCCTTGAGTGTGGAGGTCTCTTCTGCTGGGTGGCACAGGGCTTTGCTGTAGGTAACAGATGAATTTCTAGTTATTTAGGCTGAGGAACAACAGACAGGTTTAAAGGACAGGCAGCACCTTCATTCAACGTGCAGAAGGGAGATTTTCTGCCCTGCCCACTCCCCCTACCCCCCTTCCAGTGCTGTGTGATGTCCGTTCTGGGGTAAAAGGAGAAGCTACGGATGTCCATCCTACAACTCTCTGAGTCACAAAGAACCCTCCTTGAGGTTCACAGGCTGGCTCTGGCTTACCCGTAGAACTTGCTTGTTTACCAAGGAGCTCCAGCTTCCTATGGGCAGCAGGTACTGAAAGTAGATGGTGGAGTATCTCTGTTTTAGGATGTTTCCAGCTCATTGGTGGTTGCAGGGTCCACAGGGACACACACTGCAAGTCCTATGCTCAGTGAGCTGGTCCTTTGGACCTCGTTGGTGAATCAGACACGGCTGCAAATTGCATCATATTAAGTATTTCTGTAAATTGCCAATCTCAGTCTTGTTTCCGTTTGCCTCCAGGACGTTATGAGGATGACTGAGGTTCCAATGGGCCTGAGCCAACCTTGTCCCGATGGGAGATACTCTTTACTGTTGGGCCCAAAACTGGAAATTCATTTGAAGAGTGATGTTTTGAGGCTGTTGTATATAACTAGAAAGTTGTTGGAGATTTCTAGGCACATTTTTTCGTAAATAAGTATTTACATTGTTGCAAAAAAAAAATCCTATCTCTTTTAAGATTGATGTTTAGTTGATGATCGTATTAGAATAATTTATTTTTTCTCTCACAATGTGATGTATATTTTGCAACTTTGGTCAGAATTTGTCTTCTAAGTAAATTCAAATGCTGATTTATTCCATTATTCAGCTTTTGTATTTCAGCCTAAGCCAACATGATACATTATGTATTTGACGTAATTTGACTAATTATACTTTGACATATATTTATATTAAAATAGTCTCATCTTGATGGATATTGCCACTACAATTTTTGCGATCTTGTCCTTTCAGAGAAGGAAGCAGAATGGCTGTGATATTACATTGCTTGTTGAACAGGACCAAATTGTATAATTCAGTCTGAAAACCACGAAACTTGTGTTTGGAGAAACAATCTCAGAGTTGCCAAGCTATATCAAGCATAATACTTTAAGTATCTGTCCGGTGTTGATTTTGAATTTACCCAGGAATGGCGAAGAAAATGTAAAAGAGGTAAACACCATTTAAATTTTGCCATGCTGTCAGTGCTAAGTCTTATAAAAAATTGCTCACAATTACATTGTTGGTTTCTCCTTTTGTAAGCCTTACTATTGATGTTGAGAGGGCATATTGTTCTTCTGGAATTGTAACCCACCTAGTAAAACAAGTGGTAGGTAATACCTGTGTAATAAAACCTGTAGTTGACATTTAACAGCTTGGAAATTAGATCAGAAATTGACAAGTTTTACCATGTAAAAATATTACAGAGGAAATTTTAAGGGTTAGTGTTGGGAAGCCACGAAGGGCTTTAGAAAGGAGAGGGACAACATACAAACAATGGAGAGTTGGGAAGTGAGGGGAAAAAGGCCAGAGAAAACATGTGGCTGGGCAGGAGCCAGCAAAGGCACAGGCAGCACTGCCAGGAGGTGGGCAGCTGCTCAGAAAATAGGGGCTCAGGTTCTCAGAAGAAAGAGCAATGTGATTTTCATCTGGTTCCCAATATAGAAAATACATTTCTTCACCTTCACTTCTATGGGAAGAAAAAACGAACTTTTTTGCACGCCGGCTTTATGCACATGGCAGGCACAGGAGTTACACCAGGTTCCACCGGCCCTAATTGAGGCTGCTATTTTTAAAATACTAGATCTTGTTAATTCCAGTGTATGTTTTTGGAAATTACTTATTAGTTGTTGCACCGAAAGTTGATTTTTAATTACTGAAAAAAGTATAATTTTATTAATGTGACAGAAGGGGGACAGAGGTCTTTTGAAGATAAAGGGGAAGAAAAGTGTTTAAAAAACAGAGGCTAGTATTTTTTAGAGTCTAAAACACAGAAATTGAAATATCTGTGATTCAAAACATTTCTCTGTGAGAGAACGCGAACAGGATTGTTGTTTCATTACACTAGTTACAGTATTCTCATGACCTGCAAATGAAAACATGAAAACCTAATGCAGTCTCTGCAGAGATACACGTGTCTGTCGAACTGTTGTGCTCTACAATTGTGTCAATGTTTTAATCTTTGTAGAATAACACATTTAATCCAATAAGGAATAAATGATATCATGGATACGGTATGGTGAATGTAAGAGGAAGGGTGCTGAGAACTCCGTGATATGTGGCAACAATCATTCTTCATTGAAAGTCAATTAGTGGAATATATGGGTGCTAAAACTGTAAAAATATTAGGATGGAACTTTGCTAAAGATCATGAAATGCTTTTGTGCAGAAATTTATTCAGACCCATTTGTTACCAGTCTTGAATGCATTTAAATTACTTTTAATGTTGTGAAGATGCCTGTAAATTGTTCTCAGTACACAATAACTGTCAGCATGCATTGAAGAATATGGATGGTCAGTAATTCAACAGATAACTATATTGGATATACTGAAGAAGTTTCATATGGTGTCAATAAATTCTTGCACATTCTTTTGCTTTAGAAGAAGAATTAAGTCTATTGTGACTGAAACTTTAACTTGACATTTAATTCTATCTTAAGAGACTGACATCTTGTGAAAGAGTTAATGGTGTTTGGCGTTGGATGTTCTGGATCTGTTCTTGAGCCTCTATTTATTATTGACCAGGAAAGGGTGTGAAGTATACCTTAGCAACCAGAAATGTACATCATATGAACTGTGAAATGAAAACCGTTTAAAAATATTGGTTAAGGGGTTTTTTTTGTTGGTTTTGTTTGTTTGTTTGTTTTGTGTGTTTTTGGGTTTGTTTGGTGTGGGGGTTTTTTTGGTTTTTTTTTAGTTTTTTTTTTTTTTTCTAGTTAGTTTTGGTTTTGAGTCTGGGAATCAGACCACACTTTCAAATCACAGAGAAGCCAGGAGAATGGTAAAACTGCCAAAATATTTGTGTATCGCTGAAGGACAGTGCTAGGTGAAGAAGTTGATGATGAATCCAGTGTTTCTCCTGTGAAGCTGTGCAGCTTTGGAAGTGGTGTCTGTGCCTGTGCACGTGTGTCTGTGCAGCATCAAAGGGCTTCTATTTCCATCCACAACTTTCCGGTAAGGAGACCAAGGCCTTCAGAAAGAAAATAAATGTATCCCAGTGGATTTATTGCATCTCAGGTTATGGGACAGAAAATATTCTGAAGAAGAGTGCAGTCACTCCTTGGCTGCAGAATGTGTTTGATGAATGTGGTTCTCCAGGCAGGAACTTACCACGCTGGAGAGTGTTTTGCAATGTAAAAACAGGTGTTTAATGGTCTGTGATGGGAAAACCTGGCCTTCCAGATTCTTCCTTGAAGAAATGAGGGAAGGATGCTTCCAAACCAGGTTAGCGTTCGTTTCTAGACTGAGTGTGGCATGCAGCATTGGTGTCTTGCCATACTCCAGCTTCAGGCTGTCCTCTGGGGTGGTTGTGAAGTCTAGGTGTGCTTGGTCTAGCAGTGGCGCCTGGAGTGGTGAGTGTGATGGAGGGGTTCTCTCTGCTGGTGACAGATTGCCGTTTGTCAGGACTGCTCAGATTGAGCCTTCCAGCTCCTGGAGCACGCAGGTGCCCTTCTTGTGGCTTGACCAGTCTCAGGCTTCAGGAGAAGATGTGCTTGAGGTAATGGCCACACACTTGTGTTGAAAAATCCAAGACTTTCATCGCTGATCCCAAGCTTTCTGAAGTTGATATGAAGACTCGTTTTTATGGCTTAGTTGCTGAGGCTGGTTGATACTTTCGATGTGTTTGTATGTGCCTGTGCAAAACAGGTTTTGGAGACTGAGGAGTTACCAACTGCTTAGCTGTTCTTCGAAGCCACCTAGACTGAGACTGGTGATGGATTGCTCGTGCATATTTAAGCCAAATCAGCGTGTTTTCAATTCTTCTTTCAATAAAAGTTCTTATCCCAACTGTTTCATAGGCTCTGAAGCAAGTCACCACTAACATGAAAAATCCATATTTAAAGTGACTTTTTCATAACATGTAAATACTTTGAAGGGTTATCTTTCATTTATTTTGTAAATGAATCTTAAAATGTACAACATTCAGGTACATCATTGGTGAGGATCCAAAGACATATGAAAGAGACATTCCTGAAAACATGAACACAGACACTTGTTTTGAAGTGTCCAGCCTGATGAGCCACGCGTGGCAACCAGGCATGACATACTGCGTGCTGTAGCTGTAGGGTGTTGTGTGCCTCGTGACTGGTGCAAGTATGCATATGCAGCGAATCTGGTATTTCCCAGGAGCTTCGGGCAATGTGTGAACACCGGTACTTCGCTATATGTTCGTCTAAAAAGCATATGGCTATAAGTTGGACCTTGCTCTTACTTCTTGAGACTCCTCCTCCCCCTTATTATTTGATTGTCACATAAGAGGAGAGCAACTGTGAAGCCTGAGAAAGGTGGCAGATGGAGAAAGCCATGTACTTGACTGGTCCTCCTGAGTTGCAAGCTGAGCACTTGCATTTTAAATCTTTGTGTGACTCAGTAGAAGAATACATTTCTATTATTCGATTATGTGTAAAAATGGAACCTACTGTCCTGGACTTAACTAAAGTGCTATTTTTAACATATGTTTCAGTACCTGTCTTCAGTAACTAGAATTAAATTTTAAACTGAAACTATTAGCCTTATTATACATAGGCACCTGCTCATTTTGTGACTTAATAATATTCAAACTTCTGAATATACTTATGTATCATTTAAATATAATTTTATAAACATTCTTCTGTATCCAATGACTGACATTTGGGTCATTGTTGCTAACACTAAATTACTATCAGAATGGGGAAGATTTTCCAAGTCATTGTTAGGCTTACAGTTTTGCTCCAAATTCACTTAGCAACAAAATTTCCTTTAGCTGACTTTCTCTTTTTCTAAGATGCGGATGAGTCGGCGCAAAATGTAACCAGAGACTATTAAAAATATCTTTCTCATTGTCACCTGTAATATTACCATAATTGGAACTAAGGAGCCCGCAGTTGCACAATATTTATGTTGCAATCCAAACTGACACAGCCTGGAATGCCTCGGTAGCAAAACAAGACACAGACCCAAGCCTCACAGTGCATGCTTGGGAGGGAGTGAGCTGCTCCTCTGGGAAACCTCCTCCAGCAAGGACATCCTGGGGGTCCCCCTGCTTTGCTGTGAGCTGGGGAGGCTGAGGAGGCGAGGTAAGTGCTGGCAGCTCAGCTGTGGAGAGCAGTGCCTGGTGGTGGGTGTGGGTGACCCTCTGGGTCAGGCTGCAAGGATGGCTGCTTTGATGAGCTGGGGAGCTGTAGTGAGACATAGCTCCTTCTTTGAGGCCTACTGATTGGGATGATTTTTTTGTTCCTTTTCACTCCCGATGCTTTGGGGGCCTCTTTCTTAGGAGGTGTTGTTTGGAAGAAACACTTCTAACACTTTCCTTTGGTGCTTGGAAATAGTGAGTCATCATCCAGTGTCACCTTTTCTGTGCAGATCACTGTAGGCGCAGTGAAACCAATGTTAATCTCTGCTGCACCTCTGGTAGGCTCCTCAAAAGCTGATGAACTTGATCTATTGCTCCTGGCCTTCTCTGGCAAGCACAGTACGGTATATTTGCCTGTGACTGACACCCTTAGATCTATGGCCACAAGATATCTGGTCAACTTTTCAATCCTTTACCTTTAGCATTAGCTTTAACCCCTCAGGGCTCAGCTGCTTGCAGCAGTTAAAGCATGGCAAGAGGTTTTATAGCAGAGATTTGACTCAGCAAGACTTGTGCTACCTCTCACTGAAGATATAAAATACAATTTGTAGCTTATAATTGCTGCCTAATATGATCTTGGACCCTTACTTAAAATCCATTTAACTGATACTGCGCTTTCTTTATAAGGTTATTATTGGGAGCTAACCTTTTCTTGTGTTGTGGTTAAATGTACAATGTAATAAGGGTGTTTTTTAATGTGTTTAAGAGTTAGAAGATGTGTTAGAGGTAACCTTTATGCAGAGAGTTTTATATAGTTATAGTAAGGACAGCAATGTTAAAATTCTGAACATTAGTACCATCTGAATATAATTTCTTCTCATTCTGTTTTGTGTGTGCCTGCTGGTGGAAGATGATACAGTATATTGAAGAAATCTGTGTTGTTCTCCAGTATCTTTCTTATAGGTAATTAAGGAACCTAGTGCAAATTACTGTCTCTAGATTTTTTTTAAATTTAGATACATACAAAATACAGAAAGTGTATTGGATATAACAGATAAATCACAATTCTTTCTTTCTTTTGATTTCAAGGAGAGCAAAAGAAACCCAAGATTTTGGGCACAAAACGGAAAGCTTCCCAGAAATCTTTACTTTCCTTTTTAACTTCTGATGTGCAGGCATGGGTCATGTGTGTTGGATGTCTTCAGGGAGCACTAGCTTATAAGATTTAAAGATTTATTTTCCTCAGTGACAAATGTTGATACCTTAGCTCTGTGAGTATTAGTTTGTCTTCCTTTGATTGCCTAATAGACATGCAGGTTTGCTTAGAGTTGTAAATTAAAATGAAGCATTTTTTATATTTTTTTTTCTTAACCAGATACCTAAGTATATATGTAGAATTTGGTAAACATGGAAAGAATTTCAGAACTTGCCTCCCTGTACTCTTCTTGAAACTGCTCTAAACGGTGGTGAAGGCAATGGAGTTTCATACCAGAAAAAAGATCAGGAAAAAAACCCCAGAAAGATGAGTGTTATAAGTGTGGACAGCCTTTGTTTAAATTTGTATTTTTTTCCCCTGTTAGTGTAGAAAGCTCTTTTCCCACTCTTCAGAACCTTTTTTTTTTCCCCCCCCCTTTCATTTTCCCTTTCCCCCCACTTGTTCATTTCTCTTCCCCTTTTCCTCCAGGGGACATTGTAGGTTGAAGAGGGGGAACAGGTTTTTCACATGTCAGGCCTATAGCTGAAAAACCCTTGTTTTTCTTGTGTTCATTGAACTGCTGTCAGGGGTGAACACATCCGTATGGATGTGGGCAAGAATGGCTGTAAGAGAAACAAACATTATTTTTAATCTTAAGTAGGTGGGGAAGGGGGCAGCAGTCATGGCTCATGGGGTTGAAATTAACTGCTTTTAACATTGTGAAGAATGATGATGATGTAGACAAAGTGCCTTCCTAAAATTTATAAGCATAATTCTTGCCTCAGATGTATACTTGCGGAACTTTATGATAGAGTTACTTAATCTCAGTACAGTAAAGATAAATTCATTAATGGTTATGAGGTGTTGATATAATTAAATAGAGAATGCCAGTAAATTGCTTTCTGGAGCTCAATGACTGTAAACGCTGGTCTTCTAATTTGATCCATCCACTGCTTTCCGTTCTCTTGCTGAAAGGCTTTGTAGACTTGAGAAGTTAGCCCTACTCCAGGCACAGTAACTGCAAGAACTAAGTTGGTTTCTCTTAAAGGAGAGCCTTGGATGAGGACTAGAAGTGTTTCCTCAAGAAAAGTTAAGATTGCATGGAAAAAGG
Source organism: Mohoua ochrocephala (assembly GCA_013398855.1). Taxonomy (NCBI): domain Eukaryota; kingdom Metazoa; phylum Chordata; class Aves; order Passeriformes; family Acanthizidae; genus Mohoua; species Mohoua ochrocephala. Next base: position 17,120 of record VZTA01012801.1, on the reverse strand, counting down.
AGAGCCGAAACAGGTTTTTACCTTGCTGATAGTGTTCAGAGATTACTGTGTTTCTCACTAACTGCCTGAATTTTGTGCTGGCTTGTGGTAGCTCTGACACTTACACAGAAGAAAAATTAAGATGCTTACAATCCAGTGAAAGAGATACTGTCCAAATGAGAAAAACTAGCGAAGTCAGTTTCTTTCACTGGTGTTGCAGTACTGCTCACATCTGGCTTTTTGGTTGTTCTAAACAAATGTTACCATTCTCTCAGCAGACGGTCCATTTTCCTTGTGAATTATTTAAATGTGGGCAGAAATTATTTTATGGAGAAATTAGATACCTCTGAAATTAGCCTTTCACACAAAGGATAGTTAAACTGCATGAGGTAAAAGTTCACTTTATGCTTTTAACCTGAGCTCTTAAGAATAGCGATGTATGAGAAAATACATTCTTTAGGAAAGTGTCAGTGTTTTGCCTTGAGAGGTTTTTCTTGTGCAAGGCATTCTTCATCACTTTTCTGTTAATTTGCTTAATACTATATTGAGGTATAACTGTAATGTAACCCTTGGAGCTCTAAAAGGGACTTAGAATCATAAAGTCATTGAGTTGGAAAAGGCCTACAAGATCATAGAGTCCAAACTTTGACTCATCCCTACCTTATCAGCTAGATCAGAGCATTAAGTGCCATGTCCAGTTGTTTCCTGAACACCTCCGGGGATGGTCACTCTACCACCTTCCTGGGCAGTCGTTTCAATGCTTAAAAACCCTTTCCATGAAAAAATTCTTTCTAATGTCCAACCTGAACCTCCCCTGGTGCATCTTGAGGTCATTTCAAGGTAAAAGTGCCATGGATATCCAGTTAAAAGTAGAAAAGAATGGAAAAAATGATTGATTATGTTGATTTGGGAAAATACTTGTTGAGTTTACCCCCAAATTTTCTGTTTGCTTCAATTTTAGGAATAATGGGAATAGTTTCCTTAAAAGCCTGCAGAAAGAGATGTGTCCTTTTGCTATTTCTTACAGTGTTTCTATAGGCTTAATATGGAATGTGATATTTGGAAGGTGAAGCCCTATTATTGCTGAAGCACATCAACTGCATTTCATTGTTCCAAAACCTTCTGTGCATTTTGAGTAAAGAGGTTGTGGTTTGTGCTGCTCAGTTTGTCATAGAAAATTTGAGGGGAAAGTGAATTAGCTACTGTTCAAGTGTTTATAATTCATTCTGGAATTTTCTAATGCATTAAAACAAATTCTTTAAGTTAAGTTTACTTCACAGATGTGTGCATCTAGTAATTAGAACTGTGTAAAACAGCTAATAATTGTACCCAAACTGCTTCCAGTTCAACCATGTCTTTCCCACAAAACATGTTTTGCATAAATGAAAATTGTGTTGCTTGATTTTGCTTGGCAGATCTGAAGTACTTGTGGTAAAAACTCTTCTAGCAAACTACACAAAGCTAAACTCTGTAAAAGAAACCCCAACTGTTAGCTGTTCTGCAAATCATTGTGATATACATTGTACTTGTGACTTGATCAGTTTGATTATTGCAATATAACATCAAAGGCATTGCTTCTTCTGTAGCTGTAAACTCCCTGAAGGCCTGCATTTTTGTTCTTGGTGGGAAGAAGTTAAAAAAAATTCTTGCAACATGAAAATATATATATAGTGAGTAGCTGCATAAGCTGTGTTTTTTTCTGTCTTTGGGTGGCAATTTTAACAGTTTGAAGTCTCTTAAAATTCAGTATACTTGAAATAAAAAAGCGCCATTTCTGTGACAGTTTGCAAAGTTTTAATTTGTTTTAAGCTATGTTGTTGATCTAGAGCTTTTGCTCATTTAAGGTTGATTAATTGCTTTTGCCACTTTTGTTTGCAGTTCTGTATAATCTCATGCAGACTACTGTATTTTTTTTTTTTATTTTAATCTTCTGTTGATGGTTGTATGTTTGTATGGGATGTTAAATTTGACCACTAATAACTTAAGGATTTAAATAAACAAATAAATAAGATTGAAAACAATAACAAAAGACTGCAAACTGGAACAAATGCTTGGCGTTGCAAATTTATTTCATGAAGCATAATTTCTGTACCTGCTATCGACCTCATTGTGGTAGCCCTTGTTTTCATATGTTTTTTTATTTAGAAAGAGGAAAAGGTTATCCTGTTTTCATCCAAGTACCTTTATTTAAAGCAGATTTAATAGAAACAAGAATAATAAGCCTTTCTCTTACATTGAATATTTTTTAAATGTGTATGCCTTTTGTGATAATTACTGTTCATTAAGGCTCAGAACTCTTTCTTTAAAGGATAGCTCTGTTGTCTTACCTGTAAAATGGATGGGTAAATGTTGACTGAAGTCACTTCATGCAAAATGTTAAATACAATTCAGGTATGGAGTCGAGGAGATCTGTGGCCCATCTGCATTGCTGCAGTGCCTCTCAGAAAACTCAGACCCTGCTGAGTGCTTGGGTAAGTCCCATTGATAGAGTGTGACCCACACTACAAAGGATTCAGTCTCTCATTGATAACTGGCATGGTTAACTTGGCCCAAGTAGGAGCCTGTGATTTCTGCCTACGGGGTGCAACCCAGGTCATGGCTGATGATGCGAAGGAAGATGCTGTTACAGTTCATCTTTGGAAGTGCCTGACTATGTGCCGCTCTTAGACACTCAGAATCCTGGTACTCTACATTTCATTGCTGTCTCACAAATATTTGTGGTTGACAAAAAAGCTGAATCGTCACTGTGTAATGAATAACACATAATCCACCCCCTGGTGTTTGCAGTATACTAATTTTCACATACCTACATACATAACGGGGCAGACAGAAGAGCTCAGAAATCTTAAGACAGGCCAGATGGAAAATATGTTCAAATTAGAAAAAACTCCAACAAGAAGAGAGAGAGACAGGAAGAAAGAAATATAATTCTGCTGATAATGAAAGTAGGAAGAAGCGGAGAGAGAAGAGAGAACTTCTGTTTTCCATTTTTTAAGGAGACTCTTTTTTTTTATGGTTTTTGAATTTCTGGGATTATGATGCTTTTTCTTTGTTATAGAACTGTCAGAAAATACAAAGGTTATATCTGTGCAGACAGCTTAACTTGCTTCTAGCTCTCCAAAGTACTTTAACTCATTTCATATTCAGCTGTTAAAAGTGTACAGGTCTTGGAAAAATTAGAGCATTATAGCTGGAGCCATACCCTCCTGGACAGCCAGGACAGAGCTTTTGGACAAGAGCTGTGGCAAGGCATGTGATGCCCTGCGCAGTGGCAGTGGCTTGTCAGGGCTGAGATGCTAAGCAAGTGTGCCCCTGTAATCAGGCTGTGAGATACTTCTGGAAGCCAGAATGTGGGTCAAGGAAACCTTCCTGCGCTGTAATCCTTTCTAATCTTTGCTCTTGGAAGTTTTCGAGAGCACTTCTAATGCTAAGGAGTGTAGCTCAAATTTTTTTGTTTGCTTTTTCTTGCTTGTTCTTTTTCAACTTTTCTTTCCTCTTGCGTTCGTTTAAAGAGGATCCTAATAGTGGAGGGGATGGTTTTAAAAATGCAATGTTTCATCAACAAAGGAGGGTCCTAACAATTCTATCTAACTAGAGGTATACTGCAGAGTGAAGAAGCTGCATAAGATACAGTGGAAGTACAAGAAATCATCCCGTTTTTACCAAAACCATTGTACAATGGAAAGTGCCTCTTGTCAGCTGAAATGTCAGATGTATCAGGAAAAAGTTAAAGTGGAACCTGATTTCTGTAAGGCTAAAGATTCAAGTAATTTGCTTAGAGATGCAGTAGAAAATCAATCTTATGCTTGAAAGAGGAAATGGTAGCCTTCAAGTCTCATATCATGTTTTGTAGCTGATTGCCTGTTTTTATTATCTCCCCCCGCTTTTCCTTCAGTACTTACTAATGCCCTTTGGTTAACTCCATTATACCTTTGAAAAACTTCTTGCAGAGCTCAGCTTCTTTGGCTTGTTTGCTGGGTAAGCCTCACTGATATTATTATAATTAATAGGATGTGTAAAAACTTCCCAAACCAGTGTTACAGAATTAGGCTATTAAAACTCGGTACCCCACATGTTCTGCAGTGTGCAAGATTCCCATCCTCTGCAGCTGGGGCTCATCAGAGAAGAGGCTAGAACTGCATTGATCTTGCACGGTGTGGGGGAAGTTGGTGTGGTAGGAACACAACTGAGCTTGTAAAAGAGTGAGAGGGATGGAAAATAAAATCAGTTTACAATTTGGAGGTGTGTCTTTAATTTTTTTTTTTTTTTTTT
>VZTA01012801.1:0-10135 GCA_013398855.1 Mohoua ochrocephala | reverse complement strand
AGTGATTTTATATCTTTTTACTTTGGTCAGGTCTGTTGCATATTTACTAAAAATGTTGTCAGTTTTGTTTTCTTTTTAAGAATTTCTCTTTGGTGTGCTTCCATCTGAACTGTATTAGAGGACTCTGAAAAGCTGGATCTTTTTTCCTTGACTTGCAGAGTTGTGACTCCATCTGCCCTCTGAGACCCCACCAGAGATCGCTAGGTACAGTGCTTTGCTAACCCCAGGGAGAGCATTGCTGTGCCGGTTCAGTCGCTGAGGTCTGCTTGATTACCTCCCCGCTGCCCATTGCCCTTTTTTCAAGTTCTGAAAAGTATTCAGCAGATTTATCACTGCTTTTTAAGAAAGCCTTCACGAGCATGACCTGAGGTTTTACAGGAAATCTTGAAATAAAAGTAATAATATTGTTATACATTCTCTCACATTCAGCCACACATGCTATCACAAAAGTAGCCTTGAAGCTGTTTTAGTTTTACAGCAAAGAGTGTTTCTTTTCATATCAGGTAATCCAAGCTGCTGAGATTTTTTCCCCCTTGGCTTTGAAAACATGCCTTTATATTAATAATCCTGGATTTTGTGCTGAAAGTTGATTGCTCTAGTTGATGATTGGTATTCCATAACACTAAATAAAAGCTCAAAATTTTCTCTTTTTCCTTTTCCGATCTAAAATCTATCAATGTGTATTTTTAGATTTCACCATTAGTGGAAGTATAATCTCTGTGCTTGCTTTTATTCTTGGCCACTGGGAGTTTTGCTACCAGCAATAAAAGACAACCTCCATGTTGTACTGCACAGTATAGATATTGTAAATTTTGGTCTTGCTTTCCATTGATCTGGTTTGCCATATGGGAATCATATTCAGCTGATCTTTATTTCCTGAGTCAGAAATTCTGTTTTACCCATCTTTGGGGCTTTCAGCATTTTATTCTCAGTGGGCTGTCAGGTATTGCACATGAAAGGAAAGGTTCAAAGGCATATAAAGAAGGTTCAGGTCTGAAGTGTTTACTTAACACTGTCTTTTTTTTTTTTTTCTTTTTTTTTTTTTCATTTTACAAACATTTGCCAGACTGAAGGATCAGCATGAAACCTTAATAAATTTTAGATGTTTTATTCTCTATTATGAACATTTTACACATACATAATTTTGGTGTAGTCTGGAACACATCAACTGTAAACTTGCTAGTGTGGGTTTGCCAGCGACAGTATTAAAAACATTGCAATTATTTTTTTTAAGTTTATAAATTATTTTTCTTGGAGGCTTGTTTCCTTTCATTTCTGGTTTTGTTTCTGGAGCTGCCTCTAGCAGGCTGCCATTGTGCTACAAAGAAATTTTAAATGAATTGACTATGCAGATTTTAATTAATATGATGAGTAAAATATTAAAAATAAAGATACCATCCTCTCTCCTTGCAATGCCATTCTACTGAGAGAAATGAATTTGAGGAAAAGTGAGAATGAGCTTGTTGTTGCTCACCTGTGAAGGTGCTGCCACCAGGGAGGTAAACAGTCATAATCCTAACAGGTTTTGTGCCTTAATTATTTAATCTCTTGGGAAACAAATGCCTAAATGTAAGGGATTTCAGTCATTTGGAGGCAGTCATATAGAGGCTCTAGATTCCATTGGCGTAGTTTGATTTTTTTTCTTTCTCATTTGTACTGAAGTGTATTTCAGACTTGGCATACTGGAGTGTGTCTGATGTTACACTTCCATCCCCAGTATACCTCATTTTCCTTTTTTTTTTTTTTATTAAGCAAGGAAATAATTAGCGGTCTCGATTCCCATTCTTTCTTCTTCTGGCCCCTTTCTTCTTCATTGCCAAGAGGATGTAGAGCGCCGGAATTGGCTCAAAGGGATCATTTTTGTCTAGAAGCAGTGTATCTTGGGTGTGCCTAGGGATATATTTTGCTGTTGAGGATATGGAAACAGATGAGAAAAAGTCAGTCAAAGACTGAAAGAAAGGTGGGGCTTCCCCCACAGCTCCTTCACCTTTCACACAGCAAGAACAAAGCTGTCAGAGAAGTGTGCTCTCTCACAGTCACAGACTCCTGGTTTTGCTCTTCTGGGCTTGCATGGCCTCTTCATCGTGAAGTTATGCTGCGGGTTTAGCTCACTGCTGAGCGTTCAGTCACATCTGCCTCCTTTTCTCACTCATTGCTCTCTCCAGCTGAAATAGAGAATGGAAATGTGGCCTGATGGACATCTTGTTTCAAGTCGACAGGTTACCAAAGTCTGCAGTGGGTCTTCTTTTCTGCTGTCTTCCTTTTTTGGTATTTGTTAGTTTATGTGACACTGTGACATTGTGCTCTCATTCTCCTTGTTCAACTTTCCTCACTTCAGCAATCAAGGATGGTTATGGCTCCTTGGCTGTCCTGGTTTTCCCCTCACATTGGCTGAGACTATGAGACATTTTCCCATCCGGCCCTTCCCAGGCTTTTTGTCTGTTACCCTAGTCTTACTTTGAACTGGGAAGAAAACCACAAAGTAAACCATGACCGTATGGCTCCTGTGGCTGGAGTGTTGGAAGGACAAGACAGGCAGAGAAGACAAGGAGGGAACATTGCCCTGTGTGTCAGTGACCAACTGGAGTGCTTGGAGCTCTGCCTGGGGATGGAGTTTACCCGTAAGGTTTATGAACATAGAGTTTATGGGTGAGGATTAAAGCGAGGGCAAGGACAGGTGACATAGTGGTGGTCTGCTACAGGCTGCCTGACCAGTAAGATCAACTGGTTGAGGCCCTTTATCGATACATAGGAATAGCTGGCTCCTCATGGGAGACTTCAACCTGCCAATAACTATTTGGAGGGACGACACAGGAGGGCATAAGCAATCCAGGTGGTTCCTGAAGTGCATTGATGATAACTTCCAAGTGATAAATTTGCTGATGGGGAGAGGTGCTGTGCTGGACCTTGTTCTCACCAACTAGGAGGGACTGGTGGGGAGTGTTAAGCCCAAAGGCAACTTTGGCTGTAGTGACCATGAAATGGTGGAGTTCAAGATCCTTAGGGCAGTGAGGAGAATGCACAACAAGCTCACTACCCTGGATTTCAGGAGAGCAGACTTTGGCCTCTTCAGAGAACTGCTTGGTAGAGTACCATGGGATAAAGCCCTGGAGGGAAGAAGGGCCCAAGAAAGCTGGCTATTATTAAGGGATCGCCTCCTCCAAGCATTGTGATATTGTGATTTCCCTCCGTGTGTTTGTGGTGAGACATCCTTCCTAGGTCCAGAGGCAACTGAAAATACGTGGCATTTAATCTTTTCTCAATGGGCCTGTGTCACGAAAACTGCATGAAAAGGTATCTCTGGTATCTCACTGCTGAAGCGGAGGTGAAAACAATTCTAGGTTTTAGAACCTTCTATCAAACACTCCCTAGACAACACTAGAGAATAAATACTGAAGTATTACTTGGACTAATGATAAATTGTCATAAGTCTTGTTGTGAAGTATTGTGAACAATTGTTACACACCTGTTCAGCGGATGCATTAAAACTCCCCAAAGTGTCTTTTTATGGGGAATTATGTGTGTTTAAGATTTTCTGTAAGCTAGGACACTATACCGCCTTGTCAGCTGGCGATATAATTTTCAGTATCCACACCTTTTGCAAGCTATTCATTCAGTACCACCTGTGTGGCACAACTGGCCGTGGGGATGTAGCAATTGAAAATGTTGAAGTAGGCAGAACGTGCTGTCGTTATCTTTGTCATCTCCTCATGAGACTTTGGAAGAAGTTTGGTGTCTTGGTGTTTATTTTCAAAGTTTTTGGCCTGGTTCCCCATGAGTTTGGGAGTAGAGCCTCTGTTGGGCTTCTCTAGGAAAAGCGAGCTCCCTGTGAAGGAAAGGCTAAAGATCCTCTCTGCAGAGCAGAGATCTTGTTCAGGGACCTGTTTATGTCTTGAAGAAAGAAGAAATGAAGACCAATGTGATTTTTATGTTTTACATCTAATACAAATTCTTTCTAAATTATTTTTTTCATATGAGTACAGAGCTTATTTGTATGGATATTATCAGAACAAACCAACTTTCCAGTAGCCCCTAGGACAAAATAACTCATGGAAGTAGAAAAGGGCTTTAACAAAACAGGACACTCATCTGCATATTTCTTCCTTGTGGGAAGAAGACCCGAAGACAAATATGTTACGGTGACAGAACTGGGCACATTCTTATTCTTCAGTAATGACCATGATAATCCTGCAGAATAGTGTATCGTGGTTAAAGAAACTGCTGTCTTTCAGTAATGTTCACAGAAGTAATGTTTGTATAGATCAGAAGCACATTATTAATTAACAGGAAGTAGCATCTTGGAAGCTAAATTATGTAGTAGGAGCTGAAGTATAGCTAGCTAATGAAAGCAGTATGAAATAAATTAATCTCTACATGGTGGATAGGAGCCTACTTGACAAAAATATTTGTGATATTTTTCAGATTGCTCCAGATCTTAACTTTCATTTTGAATCCATCTATTCTTATTGGGATAATAATTGTAATCTTGAGAATGTAAACTTACTACTCTGATATTTTCCTGGTTCTGCTGGTAATCTGAAACGCCAACTCTATCTTTATTCCATTTTCTTTATTAATCCTTTTTTAAGGTGCTCATTCTAAACCTAATAATGGTCTTTAAAATTCAGCATTAAAAATTTCATTAATGATAACTTTTCTAGCTGGGAAGGGGAGAGTGATGATTGTCAGGAACATCAGCAAGGAGAAAAGTGGAGATTGAATAAATGCAAGATGGGCAAATGGGAAAAGAAAAAAACAGAGTTAAGAGGCATAAATATGGTAATTGTAAAGATGAATGTATTTTTACTTTGATATTAGACCTAACAAGCAGGTAGTGGAAAATTATTCAAAATATAGTTATTTTATTACAGATCATTTTCCCTTCCATACCTTCATTCAAAACATATCACTCATGTGAATGAAAAAAAGTTGATGGCAGGTTATGGGCAATTGATTGCTTTCCCGTGCTTGTATGCCAGAGTCAGCAGCCAGGAATTTGACAACGTCTGTAAAGTAAATGTTATCCACCCCACTCGATTTCATCTCTCTGCTCCCCATCCATGTTTAGCCTACGCTCCCAGCACCATGACTGAATCCTCATTCTGTCCTTGTGCCTTCTGCACTCACTCCAGTGCACTGGCTGGTTCCAGTCCCTCTTCCAAAGCCCTGACCTCTCTTCAGCTTCTCAGTGTTGCAGGCTGTCAGCTGAGTTGAGTAAACTTCTGCTAATGAAAACAGATAAAAAGTCACTGGAATTTATTAAAGCTTTTGCATTAACTTAAATCACGCACTAAGAATGAATGTAGTATTATTAAAAAACGAAATCGGATTATAATGAAAGGAACCTGCAGATTTTAGTTAGTAACTTGCATGCATCTCTATATTTTGTTTAATTCTAATAAAATAAAAGTGAATCCCTATTAACTGTAATGAAATAAAATTAAGCTCTCCCTGACTTACATTCATGTAGTCAGTCAGCGCTATTATTTGAAATCTCATTGGGCTCTATTTGTCTGCAAGGACAACAGAATTGTCATTTATGCTGGAGGAGCACTGTTGGTAAGAAAATAGCAGGACTAGGTCTGTTTTATCTGAAAAGAAGAGGTTGCCAATACATGGGAGTCACGTGATGTGTGCTACAGAAGTTAACATGATGCTGCGATTTTTTTTTTAAGAATCTGTTTTGAATCTGTATAATAAGTACTTTTTATATATATATATAGTAGTTCAAATATATACTGGTTTGTTGGAAGATGTTTTGTTTCTTTAATGTCTTCACATGTCAGTATGTTAATATAGTTCCATTAAACTGCCATGGACAAGTTGGTTCTAGCTGAAAGTTTAATATTTTTGGCAGAGAGATAATTCACTTTTGGTGTGTTTCAACCTAATAAAAAAAGTCCATCTTATTTGGCTTTATTTTCCTTTTCTTTTCTTTCCTTTTTTTTTTTTTCCCCTAAATCCATTGGCTTTATTATGCCAGATCATTGCTAGCTTTACTTTCTACTGCATTTTATCATAATGCTCTTTGAGTATAAATAAACTCTGGTATGCTAAACCTAATAGCAATTAAACTGGAAGTGTTTGTGTTTCATCACTGTGAACTTCGCAGAAATGTTTCCATGACAACCTCCATGCTAGTTAAGGCAACCAGAGGTGATCAACAGTTTATATATTTTTTTTCTCTTGCAAGAATGGAATTTGTGTTGACAGTTCTGGCCTTTAATGGCACTTTTGTACTGTGTGAAAGTATTTGTTTACTAGATCATATGCTGTTAACTGTCAGGCCGAGATAGAGTGACTGCTTTTGATAAAAGGGCTGCATTACATCTCTGAGTCTGTGAAGCTCTTGTACTTTAATTACTCACATCAGTACAAAAGTATCCATTTGCTTCACTACACTTAAAAATTAGACTTATTAGTTCCAAAGCATTAATGGTGAATTAATTTTTTCCTTTACATTTTTTGGAGAAGAATAATCTAAAAGCTGCTGTGTTGTTTTAAGTTTAAACTATTCCATTTACCCTGATAAAAATCACATTCCATGGCACGAGGTGAATTGTAAGTGCTGTAATTATTGGCACTTTGAATTAGGATTTCTGGGCCCTGTTTTCATATGTAGCTGATGAAGGTTGTTATGCTGGTGGCTGAAATATGCTAGCTATGTACTCTGTTAAGAAAAATATCATTTAAGTAGAGGTGTTTTTTCTCTCCCAAGTTTTAAAAAATGCAGGGGTACCTAAGATGTGACAAGAAATAACCTGAGCGTAACGTAATAGTAGTACAGGTAGACTGTTGTGTATGCTACATCTATCAGATAGTTAGAAAGCTTTCGGAAGAAAACTTTTCTTTTTTTTTTGGGTGAGATATTTCTCTTTATGGAGCCCTATCTAGGTAGATCATCTGGAAGTGAATGGATGAGTTATCTAATCTGACAATCAGTTAATAACTGCTACTACAGCAGGTGCATTCACTACCAGACAGAGGTTTCAAGGCATAACCTGTACTGAGTTGAACAACTTGCTTCCGTTATGTGTCTGTTCATTGTAAGGCTTGTGGACAAGTGTCTTTTTGAATCTAGAGAGTGTGTGTAGCTCAGGATCATTTGGTTTTGATTAGCTGAAAAATGTGAGTATTTGGAAGGTACCACAGTATCTTCCAAAAGTCTGTTTCAAAACAAAGACTAAATATTTTGTCATAATAAAGACCTTAGTTTGGGGAAGCATCATATTTAATAATACTCATGTATATTCAAGTATGAGATGGGGTACTTGTTGCATGTCTTGCATATAAAGCCACAATTTATATTCAGGATTTGTCTTTTGGACATGTAGTTTGTTTTAGTAATTGCTTGCAGAATGTTTATTGTTTCAAGTAGTGATACCATCACTTTTTTAAGCAATTGAGTCACTCTTCAGTGGTCTGTTAAAACTAAGAGGAACTGCAGTTCTTGAAGCTATTTTGTGGGGGTTTGTGTGTGGAGGATGCCATTGCTTTTTGCACTGTGTGTGTGTGTGTGTCTGTTGAGTCAGAAGTTGCTTCTATGGTTGTTGACAGTTGGTGACGCTAGGAAGGGAAATGGAAATGCTGAAGTTATATACTTAAATTCCTCAAGCTTTAGGCTGTAGACAGACGACTTGTCTCTACACTCTCAGTGTAAGATGCTGCCTTTACCAGAATACCTTCACCTCAGCTTTGGGGGTTCGTTGTGCCTTCCTTTGTACAGGAAAGTTGGGATATTAAGGCGACTTCACAGAGAAGTAAGGGATGAACAAAGGTACCTCCATGTGCACTCTTTTCAAACTCTGACCTGTTATAGCTGGAGGCTGTAACATTCCCTGAGCACGTAGGTATATGCATAATTCAAAAACACTGTTTATAATATCCTTGCAGGTAAAATCTTGTGGGTTACTAGAATGAGTATATAGAAGTAGTCTTTATTTTCTTGGTGGTCACTCGGTTGTGAAAGATTGTGTAGTACTTAAGGATATGATACAAATAAACACTGCGTGCTTGTTTTCCCAACTTTGTGTTTGTGAACAGTAGTTGGTTGCCATGTTTGAAATAATACTATGTAATCTGTAATTACTGGGGTTTTTTGTGACTGTGATGTAAAGTAGGCACTGCCTAAATCTGAACAGTAGCTCTGGTGACGTGACACTAGAATTGTGGATGAACTGGGATAGACAAACAAGCTATTAGCTCTAACACTTTTTTCTTTCCCCGGAAAAATGAATTCGTGTTGGAACAACAACAGAGATGAGCTGCGAGGGTGATCAGGAAATGGAAAGCTTATCTTGCAAGATGAGACTAAGAAAGTGTGACATGTTTGGCTTAATGAAACAAAGACTGAGAGAGGATATGATATCTCTTTCATATTTATAAGTGTGTACGGAAAGGCAGAGAAGGCATCATATAGGGAGAAGAACTGTTTAGGCTAAAGGACATTGTTAGAACAAGTACAGAATAAGTGTAAACTAGCAATGGATAAATCTGAGCTGGAAGTGAAAGCATTTAAGTAGTGCGCGTGGGACTGGAGATTTCGAACAGGGAGTCTTATCAGCAAAATTGGCCTGATACAATTGCTTTAGCAAAAGATTGCACATGGTCACTCAGATTGTTCTTTCTAATCCTCTGACCATCTTTTTGCCTAACTAGATCTATAAACCCTCATGCTTGCTTGTTGCACAGTACTGAGAAAACTTGTAGATGGAATCTAAGAGAAGCCTTTAAAATTATTTTGCTTGTTTCAGTTCCAATACCTGTTTAATTCTTGGGTAGATTCTTCAGTCTATTTTCAGGTAAAGTGCTTCTATGTTATTGATAATAGTATCCTGGGACTTTTAAAACTTTTTTTGTGTGTTTGTTTTATAGTATGGGAGTGCTGCTTTGAAATTTTTCTTTTGCTTCATCCTGCTGCAGTTAGCTACAAGCTTTAACCAACCCAAGTAGCTGGCTCTTTCCTCTTTGGTATTTTCCATGCAACTGGAAAGATAAGGTTATTATTACCATACTCCTCATAGTTTATTCTGTAACCAGTCTGTACATTCATTTAGTTCATTCAGGCAATCATTTCCAGTCCCTTATTTTATAACTTCCTGGCAGTACTTTTTTTTATCCCGCAAAGAGAAGAGAACTCTGAAGATTGCTTATTCCAACTGCTCTTCTCATGCAAATTGAAGCAGGTTGTCCTGGATTTTCTCAAGTTGCATTTTGAATTTCTCCAGGAATACGGCGTCTTCAACCTTCATGGACAGTCTACAACATCTGTGGGCAACCTATTCCATCGTTCAGACACCTAACAGTAAAAAAGTATTATTCTTTGTCTCAAGAATGTATTTCTAAAAGATTGACAGATATACGTAGATCATCAGTATATAATTTTTTTTCCCCCAGAATTTTAAAAACTTCATTTCTAACACTTCCTCTAATCTGGAAATGATTTTAAGTATTTCATTTCCCTCCTCCAGAGTACCATACATCTAGAATAGAGGCTCCCTTATTGCCTCAACATTAAAAGGGGTTTTGCTTTTGTATGAACGTTGTCACTCTCTCTAGATGGTTTCCAAGACTTTTTGTCCCAGTACCTGTCAAATACAAAGGTGCAGCTACCTCCATGCAGAGTCTTGAAAGTGCAGATTGAGCCAGCACCATGTTGTAGCCACAAAGTGAATTCTCATTTGAGTACATCAGTGGCTCACTGTCAGATATCTGTATTAATGCCATTAATCTAGGGATTGCTTGGAATCCTGTCCAAATTCACTGAACTTCACCTCATTGGAAAGACATCCAGAGGCAATGTCTGCCTTGTTTCTTTATGTAACAACGTTGAAGCCTTGCTTAGGTGAAGGACTCATCATGCCTACCTCAAACGTAGTGGTTCTACACTATTGCTAGGCATCACTGATGATGTGAGTAATGTGGTTGTGATTTGTTACCCAAAGAGATGTTTATTACTTGTGGTTTATTACTCAAAAGATGAAAAGCCGACTTTTACAGACCTTCCATATACATAGTCCATATATATGTTAGTTTCTCTGTTTCACTGTTTCTCTCAGTCCTTCAAAATACACATCTTAAGATTTTTAAAAACTGAAATGTATTAAACATTCTTGGCTGTGTGAGTGTCTTGGTT
>VZTA01012799.1:0-42894 GCA_013398855.1 Mohoua ochrocephala | reverse complement strand
GTCAAACCACCTCAAAAGCCCTTTGAGATCCTAAGGTAAGGAGTACTATAGAAAATATTATTTTACAGAGGGGTTACATTTCTTCAGGAGACATAAACTGTAATTGTAGAATAACTGGTCTAGCTTACAGACACATGTGAGTATTATAAAACACTTCTTACCTGCCTTGTTTGTCTGTCTGCTAAGAGGGGATGAGCAAAACCAGCCCTGAAATATCTTAATTGCCAAGTAGAATCAGCAGGCACATGTGGGATTCATGCTCTGTTGCAATTTCAAATGTTTTGGTTATGATACTAATTTTAAAAGATAACGTCAGCAAAAGCACAAAAAGCTGTATTTAAATTATGAATGAAAACATAATCAAAATGAAGAAAATATTATAAAGTTCTTCTCAGACATTATATTGCAGACAAGAAAAATGTTCAATAATTGGACCTATTGTCAGGGACCATAACACAGGCTTCTCAGGTTAGAAAGGTCGTTGATTTGTTTTAGAAACGAGGTTTGAAAACTGGCAATTCACAGTTGATCCTGTCAGGCTGAAAACAACATTGTTGAGGAGATGGCCAAAGTTTGCTTCCGTCACGGAGCGGGATAGACAGGCAGTTATATCATCAGTTGTATCTCAAGTGTTTGCACTTAAATCCATTGGAATCAGTCTAAAAAATGAAAGTATTATAGCTCTGTACCTCAGCTAGAATAAAAATGAACAGATAACCACCTCTGACTAAAAAATTAGCTACCTGATGTGTTAGAGCTCATCCTGCTCAATGCTTCAAATGAGAGAGATTATAATGAGGTTGAAAGGCAATAATAGGAAAAGCTATGATCTCAGATTTCAAACTCTAATTCATTGTTAAGTCCAGTGAAATTTGACATGTTTTGAAGGGAGAAAGTGGAATCTCAGAGCTTAAATTCATGCGCAGATGATGTTTCGTTCAAGAAAAGTCCTTCACAGAAGTGAGACACGGAATATCCTTATGAAGTGAAGTACCACGCTTTCACTACTTTGGTCTTAGGTATTAGAGGCAACAGCACTGTAAAAGCTGAATTCATCCAGAATTCAGATGTATGCATCGTTACCAATTCTTTCCTAGATTATTTGACAAGTAGTCAATCTGCCTTAATGCTTTAGCTGTTATGTTTATGGACCTGATGGATGAGAGCCAGAAATACTCGAAATCATTATCTGTCACTCTGTCCATGAGCATCCCTGGCCATTCCACTCCTCCTGCATCACTCTTGGAGAATTCTTCTCCACTTTATTCGCTCTCGGTGCTGAGATCTTGAGATTCCCTCTCAAAAACAACTCTTCTAACTAGACTTTAGTATCAGCCTTTCTTCTACTTTATAATTTTTTTTTCCTTTAGAGCAGTTCTACTTAGCACTGCTCCAGACCCAACCAAACCAAACTCCAAATACTTTCTAGGTCTAAAAATTAAAAGGAACAGGAACTTGACCTGTTGGTGCACTTATGTGGAAAATCAATTTCTTAGACCCAATTTTTGCTAACATGTTTTTAACAGTGGGGATTCACCTTCCTATACCTCTGTTTTCCTTTTTAATGTTGTTTTTTACATTAGCTCTTTTTTTCAGGCATCGTCTGCTATTCATATCTGCATAATTTATAACACAGGCATGTCCTAATCTCAGTTTAACTCTTCTAAGTGTAGATTTTGAATTAATTTATTTAATTCGATTAATTTGAACAATGTGCTCTGTGCAGACAGACTCCATAAAGTCCTTTGAGAGGATAAACTACCTTGTTTCCATAAAACAACTGTCTTTGTTAAAGGCAGTATAAAAGAATACATCCCCAGATTTAAGATTAATTTATTTATTAATTTAAAAAAAGCAATTAGTTATGTATGAGTGTCTGAAATCGAAATGCAAAAATAGATGAAATTACTTGGTTTTGTCTTTGCCTTAACTAAGGACTGTTTTTTTTATTGAAACAACCCTATTTATTCAGAATTCCACTTAAAAACCTCCTATGCAACCAGCCCAAATAAATCCATTTCTTCGTTAATCTGATGTTTAATGGAGACTTTAAACCTTAAAACTACCATGTCTTACTGATATGACAGTGCTGTGATCAGCACGTGGCTGGAAATGTCCCAGTCACCATCCCTGAGAGAGTTCAAAAGATGTGTGGTTGTGGCACTTGAGGCCATGGTTTATTGGTGAACATGGTGGTGGGGCTGGGCTGATGGTTGGAGTTGATGATGATCTTAAAGGTCTTTTCCAAACTTAATGATTCTAAGTCAAGGAAAACCAAAGCCAAATTATTCAGTCCTCTGAGTTGAAAAATCTTCTGATCCATTAGGGATGTGAGGGATTTCTTGGTTTCCTTTTTTTTTTTCAAGAACAATAGAAACAATCAAAAATCTGAGTATCATAGGAAAAAGAGTCTCAAGTCTAAGGTCATGATGTTGCTCTGGAACTTGGACTGTTGTCCTGCTCAGAAGTGACTAATGTTCTGTTATTGAGAAACAGCTCTGAAATTATTTTACCTTGTGAGGAAAGTACTGGCGTTGATGCCTAAAGATTTTTAGCTTTTTCATACATTTGTAGCTTTGTAGATTCTTAATATACAGTTGCATAGTTTTGATTATTTTCCTTGCCTTTCTCACGTTTCAGAACAATAAGCTAACCCTTTCTAACACGTTATGTCACACTCTTCTGTTCAGTCTTATTTTCAAGAAAATAATTTCTAACAAGGACATTTCTGTTTTGCACCAGAACTTAGGAGACATAAAAAGAAACAGGGAAAAGAAGCCCATGGAACAATTCCAAGGGGCAGACCAATGGTGGGTTGCTGGGGCAACAGGTCTCTAATTGGAGGTCCTACTAGATATCCTAATTAACCTTATAAAAATTATAGGAATCCTGTGCCATGCATGAGCACAGCTGTATTTGTGCACCTGGAAGCTTTCATTAAAGAACTGCTTTTTATCTCACCACTTTAACATTGTTTGGAGAGGTTTTTCTTCTGATTCCAGGCAACAGTGTTTTCCAGAGTCCCTGGATCCATGCTCAACCTCTTGTACCTCCTCAGAAAGGTAATTAAAATAAAAGCTGGTTGCCTCTACTAATATTTATGGTTTATCTCAGTAAAAAGAAAAATAAAATTATTAAGATTTACTTAAAAAAACCCTACATTTGGTTTTATAGAACATCTATCTGCTGATGATACGGCAAATTTTGCTTTCCAGTTGTGGCTGTGGCTCAGCCTACACGGTGGTAGAGCAGCCGCCAGACCACAGAGGATGGAGTGGTACCCACAGAGCCATCCCTTGTGCACAGGCTAGAAATCAGGGCAGAAATTTAGAAATATTAACTGGCACAAACCAAAACATAGAGCCGTGGGCTGAAGAATGAGAAAGATACAGAAAAAGCCAGGAACAGGAATTTTTAATGCCAGTTGAAAATTTCCATTATCAGGTCTTGAACCTGACTCAACCAAAGCTGGCTTGGCATGACATTTCGATTAAAAGTTGAGAAGACTTGTCACTGATAGAGATGAATAGTTTTTAATTAAATATCTCTTGAAAGATCCTGTGAAACAAACTAGGGCAAAGTTCTTCTAATAGGTTAAATACAAAATAATGAGGACAAAATACAGCTTAGTTCTGTATAATTATTCACTGGCTAATTTCCACAAGTACCTTCATTTTCTTTCTGTTTTTAAGAATTCAGATTGCATCATCAGGAACACGGCACTGAAAACACCAAGTCATCCTTCATTACTGAAGATATGCTACCAAAACAAGAGGGAGTAATGCCCTTCAGCTGTAACAATGGGATTTAGGTATACTTCTGTACACAATTCCATTCCACTTTGCCAGAGAAAACCAAGACTGTACTGCCAGAACAATCAGCATTTCCACATATCTCTGAAAAAGAAAAGTATTTCCCTGCAAAGTATTTGCATGGTTAGGTCGTCCTTAGCAGAGTTCATGTTGAGGCTTCAACTTCATTAATCTGACAGATTAAAAAATAAATGTGCAAATCAATATTTATGAAGAAGACACATACCAAGTTCATGTCATGGATTTTTATTTATCTTTATGTTTTATTCATTTATATTTATTTATAACACATGGTTACAGTAAAATATCTTTCTGCTCACGTGCAAAAAAGGGAAGGAAAAAAGCCACTAAACACTGACATATCTAATACAATCTCAAATCTCAGAATTCCTGTGTCAAGCAGACACAAAACTTCTACTAGTGGCAGCTTCTTTATAAAATTTGCTTTGCCAGCCACTTAATCTTCCCATAATTAGGCAGTCCGTTGGTAATATGAGGTTAAATTAGAAATTGATGTTTGTATCAAATTAGAGCTGCAGTAAAGCAATCAACTCTTAAAAAGGCAACTTCATTTTCTAGTGTTTTCCAGTGTGAAACGACAGCATGAAGTTACTAAATCCCTCTTTACAGAATCACTCCCTAATTCTGTACCTTTCTTACCTGCAGCAGATAAAATAGTAATTGTAGATTTGTGATAACTTCAGAGCCAAATGATGTCAAAAAGGCATTTTATCTCTATGTCCCTAGGACTCGAAATCATAAGGTGTTGAGTGAGTCAACAGAGAACTCCATGCACCCCAGGAATTTGTGCTGGGAGAAACTCAGGTGTCAGAAATTTTTCTGGCAAAAAGGTCATCTCCTCAAGGGACAGGCAGTGGTTGGCAGCATCTTTGAGCAACAAAGCTTTGAAAATACACCTTTGACTCCTCTCCCTACTCAGTTACCAGTGTCCTGCAGCCAATATTTGAGTGTGAAGATCATGTTTACTCAGTAACACAGGGCTGGGTTGTGAATTCCGGAGATACATGAAAATGTTCAATTGAATTAGTCTCTGTATCGAAGCTGTTCATCAACAGACTACATAAAATGACTTAACAGCTGGTATTTATGATAGATAATAAAATCTGAAGAAAAACAATGATGAAGAGCTTGTAATATGCTGAATTATGTGCTGGAAGTGCAGATAGCTTGGATATCTGCAAAGGCAGCAATGGAATAATAAAACAGTATTTCCTGAACTTTGACAGATAAAATTAATTTTTTACAGATAAAATGGATCTTTTAATTTGTGAATTAGGCTATTACATTGGCCACCTCCTTCCAATGTGGAATAATAATTCCATGAAGAGACTTGGAATATTACAATTAGAAGGAAACTTTAAGGAACTACATCTTTTTAAGTTCTCAATGCCAGATTAAGTCACAAGTTTTGACATTGCATTTTAACATATTCCAGTTTTACAAACACACTTTGTATATTTGAGTGGCATCGACAGCTACATACACAGAATTTTTAGCAGTTCTTGTGCCCAGCATGACTTCTGCAATTCCATTTGAAATTGTAATTGTCTAGTAATTTCTTTTTTTTTTCTTTAATCAGAGCTCACAAAATCATATCTGAGTAGGAACTGAATTACTGAAGAAGGTGCAATATTCCACATATCCTGATGGCTGTGGTTAGCCATGGTAATCAATCACTTATATCTACACAGCTCCTCCTGCAGTGGGGTAGAATGGCAGAATCATTAAGGCTGGCAAAGCACCAAACCACGTCCCCAGCTGCCACATCCACGTGCCTTTTGAACAACTCCAGAGATGGTGACTCCATCACTTCCCTGGGCAGGGTGAAGCAAAAAAGGAGGAATAAAATTGAGAAAACTGATGGATCAAGATGCAAACCGTTTCTTTCACATCCCCCAACCCACACACTAGGAGGCAGAGTGAGGAACAGAGTTTGATGCTGTGCAAACACTGCCTTGAAATAACTAAAACATAACTGTGTTATCAGCATGGTTTTGGTCACAAATCTAAAACACAGCACCACACAGAATTAGCTCGATCCTAGCCAGACTTTGAGAAGTTTCATCTGTAGACAAAAACTGTGGTAGAAACAGAGTTTTGTGCACTGCTTTTCTCGAAAGTGATTTATCTGCTAAAGGTAGTGGGAAGATCCTGCAATATTTTTGAAGTCATGGTTATCGTCAGTAGTGTATTAAATATTGCCATATCATAATTCAGACTCCCATCAGGCTGCACATCACAGAACGAATTCAGTCCCTCTCACAGACATGAGGAAAAGTCAATCTCTCACCTTGAAAACTCTTGTTTCCAGAGCAGAATAGCATCGTGAAGGCTGCATCAAAGTGCAGGGCATAAAACCTTGTCCTGCAGCACCGCAGCTATTATTGAAACAAAAGATGCACCTGAGAGGAAAACAGCAGAACTAGCTGAATGCTAATAAAAACTTTAAAATGGCACCATGGATAGGTAATTGTGGATCAGCTGAATAAATATGTAATGGAATTTATTGCCTTAAAAAATATAGGACTGGTGTTAGCGTAGAAACACCTAATCACTGGATGATTCTGTGCAGGTGCTTTTATTGAAGAGCTCTGGGAGTCGGGGTACAGACAAACCCAAATCTGACTCTGACATGGATTCGAGTTGGATACATTTTATACTCTTCCTTTACATAACTGTTGTATAATCACATGTTAATCATTAAATTGATATTGTTTTATTGTTATGTATTGTTTTCACCCAAGCATGAGTTTTCAGTCCCTTTCCCATACATTGATTTTATCTACTATTTAGGTGGGTACACACAGGCGGGTACACATGATTCTACTGAGATAATGTATAATCACTCCCGTTCCCCAGGCCTAGTACGCATAGGTAGGTACACATGATTCTACTAAGATGATGTGTAATTACTCCCGTTCCCAAGGCCTACTTTAGCTACCATGATTTTAGAAACATTTTAACCCTATGCTATCACTGGGAGTGTCACCTGCTCAGATTCTGCTGAGGTTAGGTGCGTAGGGTTACCAAGCATTTAAAAAGCCAGGAAACAAAACCTGACCTTGTTTCTGCCACACCGTGAAAGGCACTCTGCTACACAGCAATCTGAACTCCCAGTGAGCTGAGGCACTCGTTGCCTGCATGGTAAAAACAGAACTTGGTGAACCGAGGTGTTGCATTAGCAAATGAGCCAGAAGGGCAGACAGAGACACCGAGGCAGCGGGTAACATCTCAGGTATAGGAATATGATTCAACCTCCTGTCCCCCTCTCCCCCGATTGGCCCCCTCGAGACCCCCTTTCTATACTGGTCCCCAGAGGCCACGCGTCCTCTTGGCACCGGGACTTCACCGAATGAACACCTTTGGACTTCCCTAAGCCTTGGGCCTCCTCTCTTCTCTAGTGGCGCATGGAACCCCCAGCACAGGTGAGTTCAGCTGGGTGCTGGACAGCACAGGCGAGCACTGGGAGCAGGCAGTGAACCACAGAGCACCAAAATCTTCTCTGAGCGAGAGATTCTCGGAACAAGCCACTGCCAGCTCGCCTGCTGACCACGTAACGCGCGAAACACCGAGGCTGTAGGATGAAAGACTGAAATGTTTCCATTTCTTAAAAAATCGTGGCTCGTGCATCGCTTCTAACTCAGTGAAATGCTTGTATTGACGCTTTAGAAATACCCCATGAAATATTTCAGCAAGTTTGGAAAAAATGGTTTTGCTGGTCTGATATGGATGTGGTGAACTGTAGGATACTTTTATTTGAATATGTAGCTTCAAATGGGAATGAGATATCATTTGTGCTCGCCTAGAGAGAATATTGTTGCATCAGCAGCTCTTCATTCTGTTTGGGGCTGCAAACCAGCTCTTGGGGAAGAATCAAAAGGCCTGTGTTAGCCATTAGCCATGATTGATTGATTGGTTTTGATCGTAATATAATCTCTTCCTTGAGAAGTTAAATTTTTACCACACTTTCAGACAAGTACTTGGGCTTGACAAAGGCAGATAATTCAAATATTTATCACTTCTAGGTTTAAAATATGTAATTACAGTGTTTAATCTGTCTGCTTATCATAGATACTTAACTTTTATCCACTTATTTCCATACAGGGTCTAAAAATTTGTATTTGAGGCAAGATAGTATGAGCTTGGCTAATATATGTTTTTGGAAAGGCAAAAGGCACCTTCTTGCAAATTCTTCTCTTAGTATTTTGAAAGGGGCTTGTAATATTTATTTATTTACTAGGCCAGCTATAGATTCATATAAAATTTAAACCCTTTAAAGCCTAATAATTCATGAAGGTATTTCAGTCTGCTGTAATTCTTGAATCGGTGGACAGGTTTATATCTCTTTTATTTAATATCCTAGTAGTGACAGGTAAAGAATATTTCTGCTAAACAAGTGGTCCAGAAACATGGTGGCTTAAGCATTAGGCAAAGACAAATGACCCAGTTGTGAGCTTCCTTTCAGTCCAGCTGAGATCCAACAACAGCTCTCTGATCCAGTGGATGCGGTGTAGGTTACACACTTGTATAGATGGACTGTCAAGAGTAAAAATAAGGAGTAGCTATTTATTCATATAAACATGGTAACCTCTTCCACAGGAGGACAAACAAATAAAGTAAATTATTGAGCATATTTCTCAAGAGAATGAAATCTGGCTTTCTGGGGAGAGGTAAAATGCATTACAAGGACAACATATTTTGGTCCTCAAAAACAATTTTGGCAACAGACCCTCTGCATGAGAATGACATCTACTGATCTGACCACAACTTCTGGTGACAGCAAGAGACATGCAGGTTTATTCTTCACAAACACATAAACATTGCAGCAAAATTCAATTCATGATAAATTTCATGTTCAAAAATTGGTGAGTGCTACATTTTGAAGGCTAACACAAATATTCCTTAAAAACCTTCTGCAAAATCTATTGTGGCATTTCTAAAAGGAAGTGTTGAAAAATAGGAGGATATCACTGTAGCTGTGTGTAAATGCTGTAAGCTTACTATAAAAATTCTATTACCAAGCAGTTCATTTTTTGCCCACTGCCTTTAATTTTACCAATTCTGATTACTAATTCTAATTTTAAACCCTGCAGAAGAGAACAAGACATCAGGGACTCCTGCAGCAGCACGTTCTGACATTGGATCCCCGTGTGTTTTGAACCACACAATGTCCTGGTTTGGGCTGGTGTGGTTCTTTCTCAGTGGATGACTTCTTTTTTCCCTCCAGTTTAACGGGGCTGTGTTTGACTTTCATTATAATTTAAGAGTCTGACTGATGTCATAGAGTGTTTTCCCAGCCCTTGGTAAGGTCTTGTGGTGACAAAGTTGAGGCATTCCTGATGAAAGACATAAAGTGGCAAACGATGCAGAGGTGTTTTTCTGTTAGACAAAGGAATACAATCCAGTGGTTGCAACTGCTGTAAACCAAGTGCTCCTTTTCACTAATGATACATTCCTGGTGAAGCAAACCAAGACATGTGGGGGGTTTCCATAATTGCAGGGGAATTCAAGACTGAATAGTTTGATTAAGGAGAAGCATTGTGTTTTGTGGGAATTGAGATTAAATGTTTATAAAAAATAAATTTGGAACATAGGTCTATAAACTGCACAGTGACAAAATGGCTTGGTCAATAATAAAATAATTCAAAGAAACAAGCCAAAAGGAATGTTTTGTGGGTTTGCAATTGTAATACCTGTCTGTGTAATGAATCTGATTTTGTGTTGTTTTTAATCTTGGTCTCCATGGTTATCTAGTGCAGGACTATTTTTGCAGAACCTATGAGGAATGTATATATTATTAGTAGCATCGTATTTTTGGGGATAGTGTATTGATCACTACCACCTCTGTTTGTACTTTTTCAGGACCAAGAAGAAAAGGAAAATATTTTAAAAGAGTTCAGTGCCTGTCACACCACTGGTCTGTTCCTATGAAAACCTATCTTTCCAATTAGATCATTTTTTATGAACATCTTCTCCTTAATACTCTTACATCTTTCTCTTATATAATTAGTCTGGAAAAAAATGATGATTCATGTTATAAGCTTATTAGGAGTTTTTACAAAAATACGTGCTTAGACAGGATGATGGTTTATTGTCTGCCCCTGAATGCTTCCTATTTAAAATCTTTGTTTTGAGAATGTGTTTTCACAAATCAGTTCTTTCAGAATTTGAGGACGGAGGTTATTGTGTTCCTTTAATTGAATGCACTGAGACCTTTGACTTTGATTCCAATTAGAGTCATTACCATAGTCCCATCCTCATTACCTCTTCCTTACTTAAAATTAAAGCATGGTATTGATTTTAGAGCCTTCTGTTTAAAAGGGTAACTTCTTTGTCAAATGCCACTGTAGAGCAGGTCATCTCCCCTTCTTCCTTATTTATTTTAATTTATATAACCATGAAATCTTTTCTATCTGTTTTAAACATTTCTTTTCAAAGACTAGTTTATCTTGATTGAAGCAATGTGTAAATTCTCTTTCTTTTCTTGGCTTTTAAGGCACATCTTCCTCCAGCCATTTATTTTCTCACTGCACGTTGTTTACTCCCAGCATGATTACTGGAAGAGTTAGTCATCTCCTCAGATTCAGAGTCCTTTCTTGTATTGTTTTCCCTGTTGTTCATGATATGAGATTAAAGAAGCAATATGTACCTGGAAATGAAAAATCCTATATAACTTTAAGCTCCTTAGTTTACTTCAGCAACTCATTCCCTGAAACTCTCAAAGCTTGCCTTTCTGAAATGAAAAATGTTATCTAAAATAAATTTAAAAAAAACAATCCAAAGGAACAACTCTATGCAACTTGTTATTTTATCTATTCTTACAGTAAATGAGCAGTTTTCCTACAATCTGTCCACTTGTTAAAATTAAATCTGTGCTACCATTAACCCTCTTTTTATTTAATAGATTATTTGAAAATTGGGGCATCTTCAGCAGTAATTCTTATTTAATCTGCACCCGAAACACTAGTTTTCTCCCCTAATTGTAATTTGATTGGGTTCAGTTAATCAAGTCCAGTGTTACTGAACTGGTGTATGTCCTGCAACACGCTTCTGAGACACAGGTTTCTGCTCACAGCAGCACTAAAATTCTGTCCTTCTGGCTTCTTTCTTTCCTTACCTAATTGATGCATTCCTGCCTAATAAAATCAGGCAGAAATGTTTATTTAACTCTCTTCTAGTCATTTTTCCCCCCCATGACATTTTCTCCAAAACTCTTTTCAGCAGTCATGATACGTTCAGACCCTTAGAAAGCTAGTACATCAAGTATTCAAATGCTACACATTCAGTCCATTTTCCTGGGGATTTAGAGGTGTTTAATGCCCAAACAGTCTCTAAACTTAATGCCCTGATCCACAAGCACTATTTGATTTGAAGGGTTTCTACTCTTTCACCCTTTGGGACCTCACCCAAAATTCCTGGGGTGTATGGGAAATATTTGTGTTTCTGATTCCCTGATGTCTAGCCTTGCTCCCTGACAGTTGATGGATGGTTTGTAAGGACATTACCACACATCTTCCCTCTCACTGTGACTGTCGTGACAGGAAAGATGCGCTTGGGAGAGAAGGTGCTGCAGAGAAGGGGCAGCGTGCACTGAGCCGGCTCCCTGCTGCTCCTGGAGACTCTGCTTGGTGCCCTTTCCTGCCCTCGCCTCACTCCCTGCACGTCTCAAAGGGCTGTGCGGGTGTGAACGAAATGATGCCAAAAGTCCAGGTTACACGAGGGGCTGCGTCAGGTTCACTATGAAAAGGAAGCAGGTCAGGCCCCCTCGCTCCTTTCCCTCTTTCTCTTTTGCTTCCTTTGTCTCACAACCCCAGCTCTGGACCATCCACACAGCAGGATCGAGGGGGATCTAAGGACTGGGGATAATCTTTGTTCTCTGACCGGTGGGTTGTGACAATTTCACGCTACAAATTACTTCTTCTTAGATGGTGCATCGAACACCAGTCTAATACTGCCTCTGATACGTCACGTGGGATTTTTTCAAGCACAGAAATTCAAGTTTTCCCACTAATGCGAGTCTTCTCTCCCACTCTCCAACCTGCACATGGTATTTTGTCATTTGCATTTGTGCATTCATACAGATCATATGTGCTGGTTTGAAAACAAACCACTGAGAGACTCCAAGTCAGAAATACAATTTAATAGAAAAAAGAAATAAATAAATGAAATAGTACGAAAAGAACCCACTGACAGAGTCAGAATACAACCTGGCACCCTGTCAGTCAGGCTGTTGGTAGCAGTCCAGATGAAGGGGTCCTGCTGAAGTGGTGATCCTGAAGAAGGGTCTGGTCTTCACCTGAAGGTCCAGTGGTAGCTCCTGTCCTCTGGGAATCCAGCAGGTCAGGGCTGCCTGTGGTGTTCCAAAGCTCAGCTTCTATCCAGGATGGAATGCTTGGTTCCTCCCCCTGGGCGGAGCAGCTCACCATGGGATAATGTGTGAGACTGGATGGGCCATGAACAGAAGATTCCCCCTGGAGGGAGGATGGGTCATGGGAGAGATAAAGAACCCTGCCCCACCTGGTTCCACCAGCTGGGCCATGAACAGGAGATAGTCCGGAGGGAGGAGGCGAGGAACACCATCCCACCTGGTTCCACCAGCTCATGGAGATGGTAACAGAATACACTGCAGCCCAGGACACCATAGTTCAGCCTTTCCTGGGTGTTTTACCTTCTTTTGTGGACCTAGTTTTTCCTACTGAATTAATATTTAAAACACCTATGCAAAGGACATGGAAGAGCTTCTTAATTTCTGTGCTTGCATGCTTATAAATCAGCTCTTTTGACCATGCAAATTAGATGCCTTTACTTCCAAGTAAATTAAAATGCATTAGGAATTTTGAAATTAGTTATAATTAGTTGCAAAGCAGAATCATGGAGAGTGCTCAGACTCAGCTTTGCTTTGTGAGCCCGTTAAAAAAAATAATGTGAATTTGTGTTTATAAAGCGAAGGTATTTGGAGTGATGTGCAGTCAAGGTCCAGGAAAAAATAGACTGCAGATCTTCATGCTTAACTGCTGTGTGTGTGGAAACATGAACAATTTGGCTGCTCTTAGGGTCACTTTGGCAAATTGTTTCCTGCATTATTGCCACAAAGTAAGAATGAATTATAACAATTAGAATGATTGAAGTGTAATATAAGATGCTTGTTCACTTTCGTTTCAGACTAAATGTACCTGGAGAGGTAAATATATTTGTGCACTGTCAGTGATTGGAGTTGTTAAGAGACAATAATCGTAGAAATCAAACAATAAAAGACCTTCAGATATAATTGTTTCTTCATTAATGCCCTTTTATGTTAATTTGTCAACGGTTCCTGATGGAATAATCACAGCCATTTTTGTAATTGCTGAGTGCAAAATATTATATCTATTTATTATGGATGAGAATTCAAGCAGGCAGTGATAAGGGTTTTGTTCCCCATCACCTTTTGTTGTCTTCTAAATAGTTCTCTTCTTCTAAAGCAGAAGTACAAGAAAAGGGAGAGAAAGAGGAGGGAGGGATGTTGCCTCTTAGCTTACTCTGAAAGAGAAACTACAATATTTGCTACTGCACAGGCAGGTGGGAGAGGTGAAATAACTTTTTGCTTCAGCCCAAAAAGACTGTGGAGTAAAAAAAAGGAAAATTGTTAATTCTATTTCCCACTGGTTGTTATCTATGGTGTAGATGTCTTTTGTTTATATCACTGAGGTATCATCTACTTCGGAATATGTAATCTAGAGATGGAGAGAATTTCTTAGGTCATTCAATACAGTCATGATGGGCAGCACCAGATGGTCATTGCAGTGCCATCTTTGTCTTCCTTCTCTCATATGATAATCAAAGCAAGACTATCATCGTACTTTTTTTGTATTTTGCTGGCTTTGTAAGTACTTTATATACCTATGGTGGGTGCCATGCAAAGACCAAGACACAGTCATCAAAGCTCGTATTATGGATCACTTATAATTCAGTGATAATCTAGATTTAAGGTCACTTTTCAAGACCTCTTTAAACCATAATACAGAGATTAATATGTCTGTCTCCTTATACAGCAGTGGTTTTGCATTAAGGATATGAGAGGGACCAATTTGGTTTTTATTTATGCCTCAACTGTCCTGGGTTGCAGTGTATTCTGTTACCATCTCCATGAGCTGGTGGAACCAGGTGGGGCAGGGTTCTTTATCTCTCCCATGACCCATCCTCCCTCCAGGGGGAATCTTCTGTTCATGGCCCATCCAGTCTCACACATTATCCCATGGTGAGCTGCTCTGCCCAGGGGGAGGAACCAAGCATTCCATCCTGGATATAAGCTGGGCTTTGGAACACCACAGGCAGCCCTGACCTGCTGGATTCCCAGAGGACAGGAGCTACCACTGCACCTTCAGGTGAAGACCAGACCTTTTTTCTACAGGATCACCGCTTCAACAGAGCCATCACTCCAGGAGGACAGCAGCCACCATTTTATTGGACTGCTCCCAACACCCTGACTGACCGGGTGCCAGGTTGTATTCTGACTCTGTCAGTGGTTTCTTTTCGTACTATTTCATTTATTTTATTTTTTCCTATTAAATTGTATTTCTGACTTGGAGTCTCTCAGTGGTTTGTTTTCAAACCAGCACATCAACATATGTTACACATGAGGTGAAAAATTCCTGTAGGGGCTGTACATGTGCTGTGTGTTAAGGAGGCAGAAAATGGAGAGGAGCCCCATCCCCAGGGAGCCTTCACCTGGCAGCTGATCAGGGCAGAGAAAGCTTCCACGATTGGGCTGCAAGCGACCCCCCCTTTGCCAGCTTGATTTCTGGTTCTCTCTCCGTCTCTCTTTTCCCCTCTTTGCTCCCTTTTCTACCCCCCTTCTGTAGGAACACTTATCTTTATCAACAAACAGTTCTCAGACATAATATTGTTGCGTTTGCGCTTTGTCTTCTTCCGAGAAATTTTATCAGAAAGAATCCTCCCCGACTCCCCTTTCCCAGCAGGACAGGACAGACCCTACCTGATGTCCAGTGTACGTATCAGACACGATGGTTCATTGGAGCCACATTAAGCTAAAAGTAAGCAAGTAACTCCAGAGGCACTCACAATTTGAAAGTGGGAGTGTGTCACTGCAGCTCATCACATTAAAGTTCCAGCCCTGTCGGGGAGGGATGTGCAGCGAGGCTCTATTCTGCTGTGCTCTGACACTAATGTACAAATCCCTGCAGAAAAGGGAATTAGACCCGCTCCGAGCCCTGACGTGCAGTGTGTTGCTGCCACTTCTGAGTTCATAATTTCTCAGTGATTCATGTGTTTCTTTCTATCTGTTTGTGACTTGTCCAAAGCAGTTGCTTACGCACCGCAGATGGCCAGTGTTCTGTCTGGACACATGGGAACACTCACTTTGGAATGGCATAGAGACATTTATCCAGTTACAGCATATCTTTCACAAACTACAGCCCTCTGCTCGAATTGTTTTTTTGGTTTTTTTATTCTTCAGATGCAGAATATTCCTTGGAAAAATATGAATGAGAGAACTGTAGGCTTGTCACTAAGGCTTGTAGTCATGAGAAGGTTCTTTAACTTCATGCTGTCACGTAATGTGCAGGTCATCAGAAGAAGGCAGTCAAAAGCAGGCTGTCTTCTGCAATGGATCTGCTACTCTACCAGCTGATCAGAATCAGATGGTCAGCAAACAGCTTGGCTAAGCTTTTTGTCTTAACTCCGTAATCCTATTTCTTGACTGAAAAAAGAAGCATCTTTATTTTACCACCATTACACCCCCACAGGAAGAGGTAGAATTTTGGGACAGCTGCAGTATAGTTGATGCAAGGCATGCAGTTCCATGGTGAGACACTAAAAGCAGCTGTGGAGTATCACATACCTGAATTCAGATCAGCTGAGAGCATTGTAGTGACTGCATCATGCTGAAATCTCCTGTTCAGCAGTTACACACCACCTGATATGAACACTTGATAGTGATATTGTTATCTGAATGTAAATCACATTCTGCAGCATCAATGACCCCAATCAAAAATCTCCCCAGCATCAGCACCAACAACAGTCACTTCAGCTCACCACTGAGCCATTAGCTCTGAAATAAGGGATTGAATACAGTGTAAGTGGCAAATGTGAAGTATTCAGGAGCAGGAAGTTATTAGTAGACTTCAAACCATGAAAACCTTTCCTCTTAGCCCTGCAGGATGCTGCTCGAAAGAATAAACTGATCCATGTGCAGAGCAGAAAACAGAGTACACAGACACAGGTGCTGCAGCTGGGGGCTGAACAGGCAGGGATGAAGCCTCCATACCCCAGCAATGCTGCAAACTTGCCTCGAATTTGTCATAAAATCCTTCCTTTCACTTGCATTGATAAATAATTTGACTGGATTTACACAGCATGCAATCCACTCTCACAGATACAGTAGAAATGACTCTTTAAATTAAAACAATTATCTGCTAATCTGTAAATCTTCCATAGATAGTCTCAACATGTGTCATGGTTACAGAGGTGAGAAACAGGTGGCATACAAAAGCACCTGTCTGCAAATTTACTGCTTAGAACAGGATAATCCATGGTCTGTCTCAGGCTGCATTGTGGTGCTGTGTTGGTCACGTCAGTCACATGACATTAATTTCAACTAAATCATTTTTACCAGCTAATTTAAATCCTGGAGTACTAATTATGGGAAGAGAACAATGGTGTGTTTGTTTGGGTTTAGTTTTTTCCCATACGTAATTCAACACAGAAAAGCGAATATGAAAATTCACAAAAGCATTTGTGGGCAGGATGATGGGGTAGAACAATGGTGACACGAATATTTTTAAGCTTACATGCACTGATATAAATTTCCTTGCTGCCTTCTCAGTTTTGAAATGTTAAACGTTTCTTTAGCAGTAAAAATTCATGCATTTGCACTAAATGTTAATAGTCTGAATGTCCTACTGACACAAGAGCTTGGCCCCGCAGAATCAGTCTCTCTTATCATCCCTGATACCTCTGTATCTCTTGATATTAAAGAAGATTGTTTATTAACATCCAGATTCTTTTGCTTTTAAAACTAAAAAACAAAAAAACACATGTACAGAAATTAATAATAATCTTGAAGGACTGACAGACAAATTGACTTTAAGGAAGGCTTTTCTGAGATCTGGAGACTTTAGTTCATTTTAATAATATCAGAGCAGACAGTGAATATGTTGTCGCCTGTTAACGGATATAAAACTTTCTCCACTCCCAAAATACATGGATAAGGCTTTAAAGCTTTGGTTTTATTAAAAAAAGTTAGGTCAAAGTATTGATGTTCCCAACACTATGGGTTTCAGTCTGAAATTAACAGCATGTTTCTGTCCTTTTAAATAGAGGCAATCAAATTCTAAGCTAATTAGATGTGGGAAAACCATAAATTACACATTAGGTTGAGGGGAAAAATCGGCTAGGAAGTAAATGAAATTCAGAATTTGGAATAAAAAGGAAGTAAGTTGATGTCACATGCAAAGACTCCTTTGGGTTTGTTTATTTCAAATACTTTCATTTGGGTTTTGGGGGGTTTTTTGAAGCCGGTGTTCAGTTGAAGCCATGATTTACCTGCAGTGCCACCTGCTCTGCTGTAAAAGCATTATTTTCTCAGTCAGCATGGACAGCAGGTACAGAGCAGCCTTTTAAGATTCCCTGTGCTCCACTTACGGTTGCAAAAGCAGTGCCTCGGCTGTAATCATAAAACTGTCATATTTCATGGCATTGACATCATATAGGATGTTTCCAACAACTGCTGTGGTCAGCATTAATTAATAGATTTCTCAGCTCCTAGGAAGAGTCTAGCAAACAATCAATCTACTCCTTCTCTTGTATTTATTCATCACTGCAGTGCTGCCGTGTAGACGGATATTCTGTTTGTGATTCAATGGTTCAACAGGACATCAAGTGAATAGCAAGACAAAAATTAATTAATTAATTAATCAATTAATTAATTAATTAATTAATTAAAAATTAATTAATGGCCAGAGATTAGCTTTGATCAAAACAGATATTCTCCTAGCACTGAAGGCACACAGTCAGCATGTGAAACAGAAGGCACAATGCAGTTTGTGCCTTGTTTTGGACATGCCCAAAATAAGGAAGTTCTGATTTCGCATACGGAAAAGAAAATGTTGACAATGAGATTGCTCATACCCTGGAAAAGGTTGCTCTGAAAGGTTGTGTAGTTCCTGTTAGGAAAGCTGGCTTTACAAGGGGACAGAAAGCAGTGCTAGCCTCAACTTTCTCAGGCTGTTGGAGCCATCCAGAGTCATCTTCCTTTAAGGGTTTCAATTCCTCATCATTCTCAAAATTCAGACAGACATGGCCCTAAACTAGTTGACCTGACTTCAGAGTTATTCTCACTCTGAGCTGCTGGATGATCTGATCTCCTGAGATGTCTTCCATCTTAATTTATTCCCTGGTTCTTGTGAAAAGTAGGATCTTCTAGCCTCGAGAAGAGAGGTTTCTGGGGAGACATTATTGTGGCCTTTAAATATGTAAAGAGGGTACAACACACATGGAGACTTTTTGTGAAAGTCTGCAGAGACATGAGAAGGGGCAATGCTTTCAAACTGAGAGTAGGTTTAGACTGGATAAAAGGAAACATTTCTCTACGATGAAGCTGGTGACACACTGACAGGTGTTACAGAGAAGCTGTGGATGCCCCACCACTGAAAGTGCTCATTTTCAGTTTGGCCAGTGCTGAGCAATTTGATCTGCTGTAAGATGTACCTGGCAAGGAAGTTGGGCTACGTGATCTTTAATCACAGGCCGTTATATGATCCTGTGAAAAACAGAATGCAATAAAGTTGACATTTCAGCGCAGACATATTTCCTATTTGTCACTTTATGCATCATTGCAATTACACCTTGTTAGCTGCTGACATGATTAGTTGAGATTGATTCCCTTCCTTAGTTTGATTTTCCTTGTTATTCCTTCACTCTTTGACTTTTTTTTTACTATATATCCTCTTTCAGTAAACTGCTATTAAGTAACACTTTGCTCCCCACCTGGGTTGTTTTTTTTCAATGACAGCTTTTCACTTGTTTGTTTTGGGGCTCTGCTGCTTAAGGTCCAGCAGCCTCCTTGGCTGAGCATTGTGCCCTGCCTGACCTTTTGTGGTAGGGCACCAGAGCATCTGTGTGGGGCTTCCTTTACAGCTCCACCACTATGCAAAAACCCATGAATGACTCTGTTACATCTCCCATACCATAAAGTATCATACTAATACTCACTCTGTTGGAAAACTGGTTGGCTTACACAGCCAAACATCAGGAAATCCAGACGCCAGTGAGCATCTTGTAGACAACTCCCACTGCTCATTTAAACTCGGGAAAAGTCGTGTGAGGTACCACACTCTCTTGAAAAAGGTGTATATAATGTAGGAGATAAAAAAATGGGCTATTAATGCTGTCATGCATGGTCACGAGTTTCTGGCTAGACTTTTTTTGTGTACAAATTAAAATTCAAATTATCTGAAATTATACAATTTTAAACCAATTTTTTTCCAGAATCAAAGTATGATGGAGTTACATAGGGAGGATCTTACTTTTTCTCACTACTGTGCTATTGCCAACTTCACACTTTGAAAATCAAACAAGTGAATAAGTTTCATATGCTGAGGGTCTTGGAGCTGTGCAGTAAAAGACATAATTTCGATATATTACAAATGAAATACATAAGACTTTTAAGAATCTCAGCACATTGTAGAGGCATGTGTTAAAATAGAAAATCCAGATAGTATTACAAGCTTTTGTTTACAGGCATGAATAAGAAAATTCCCAACAGGTTTTATAGCAATACAGGATAGTTTTTAATGCTTTTTTTTGATTTACAAATAAAAAAAAAGGGGTTACACATAATCTTGGTAAACCTGGCTCACCTGTCATTAGTATTGTTGCTGATACTGTTTGTTTTCTTATCCCAGTGGCAAAATCAGCTCACTTAATGAGGGATGAAGAGGAAGCAAGGCCCTCAGAACAGGACAAAGAGGCAGAGACAATCAGTCCCTAACCCGAGGTGAGCTGCAAGGTATGGGAAAGCATTTCAGCTGCCAGTCAGGTGAGCCCCTGGTGACCCTGATGCCTTAAGTGGCCACCTAAAACACAGAGACTAGATAAGAATAAGAGAATAAAAGAAGGTATTTATTTGAAGGGCCTTCAAAGGCACACCCTGGGCAGTCCAGAGGCTCCACCCCAGATGGACCCCCAAGATGGACGCTGGGTCATGAGTTCTTCAACCTTTGATAAGTTTGGTTCATTTGCATATCAGGGTTAATTCTCCAATTATAACCTCAGTTTCACGATGGAATTACCCCAAGTTTTTCCCCCTTTAGAGGCTTTGAGTTGACACATTTTGGGCCTGGTGTCCTTGGAGTGGAACCTGCAGAGGTTTGTTGTGTGTGAGCAGCAGGAGAGAACAGCAGCTCACAGGGCACAAGGAACTGCAGAGTCACACACCAGGCAGGGCAGGGTTTGAAAAATATAAAAGTTAAAACCTAAGGCATCAACTCAGCTGCTCCGATGCTGCGGTATCGTGGCCCATTGTATGAAAACAGGTGGTAGTGAAGCCAAGCAACTGAGATCCCTGCACCAGGATGTGGGCATTGACAAGGAGATTGGGAAGAGGACGGAAACTCTCAGCTTCTGAAAGAAACTCCTGTCAAGCATGGGGACAAGGTATTCTGTCAAGGGTGATCTAGTACTGCACCCAGGCGGGTGGAACGCCATGGAGAAAGGGATCCAGTTCCTGAGAGAATGAGCTGTCCCGGAGGGGATCCACAGGGATTCAAATAATGAGCAGTCCCCTGTGGATTCAGCTGAGGTCCCATGCCCACAATCCACGTGGCAGGAGCTTGCACAGAGCTCCATCATCTTGCACCAACGCATTGGCGGTGATGTCATGGAAAGACACGAGAGCTCAGTGCTGCAGCCGTTGCATTTCGGCGCAGAGCAGCGGTGGCTAACGTAGCCAGCACAGGGTTCATCCGTAAGTCAGCTCTGGGCAGGCCTGTTGTCCAGGCCCTAGCACTTCATTTATGAAGATATAGAGGGTTTGAGGGAGGGATGCTGAAGGCATTGTATTTGCCTATAGACCAAGGATTTATGGAGATGTAGGAAAACAATCCCAAGAACACTGTTAAAACTCTGTTTTGAAAAGCAACCATCTGTTCCTATCCTCTGTTTCCTCTTTCCCTCATTTGTGTATTCTTGATACCTACAACAGAAAGTAGGTGGGTGGAGAGATTCTTCTAACAATGCAATACACTCCTGTTCTTGTTTCAGACCTGCATCCACAGAGAAGTGAGCACTTACAACCATCAAACCCTGAGAGAAGTTCAGTTTGAACTGACACTTTTTACTGTAACATTGCAACTGTTTAGAAATTCAATTCCCATAGTGCCAACACTACTTATTTTTACTAAATAGTGCTATGAGTGCAACGAAGCATAGACTCAGGCCTGAGACTGATACAAAAATTTCAAAACTTTTATCACGTCAGTTTTTATTTTCTTCTCATTAATTAAAAAAAAAAAATCACTGAATTTTTTTTCCCCGCTTTTTAAAAAAAGCCAGGGGATACTGTGGGTTTGGAGCCATTCACTTTCTATTCCAAGGGCAAGCAAAAAACCCACACACACAACAGAAAATAAAATCGAGATGCAAGGGGGATGCAGTACTTCATGTGAAAGTAAAAGAGGGAGTAAGCAGAGAACTATGGTTATTGGAAAATGTAATGCAATTTGAAAGAAGGGATTAGAAAATACATGAAAGAAAGACAAAATAAAACTCTAAAGAAAACACACAGTCTTGTAAAGAAACATCAATATTTCCAGACTACTGGATATTGGTTACTTTTTGCCCAGTAATACAGGAGCTGGAGGACTGCTAAAGTATTTGGATCCAATCTTGTAAATGCCAGTAAAAAAAGAACAAAAAAAAATTTGCAGTCTGAAATTGTGAAAGCTTATCTGAATTAACCTCTGAACTGGTGGAGAAGTTGAACAAACAGAATGCCCTGCTAATAGTATTATTGGGCTTGCAAAAAAAAAAAAATTCTTTCTATAGCAAGCTTTTGCTTTCCCGGTGTTTTGAACTTCTCATAACTTGTCCTATTTGGTAGGAAATGAATTAGGAGTCTTTTTCTTTATTTCTTTTGTTTGAAAGTCTGTAAGAAAAGTCTTGAAAATATAAAAAGTAACAAATTGCATTTGTTGATGAGGAAGAAGTTGGAAAGTAGAAACCTCTGCTTTATTCAATGCCAAATTTCAAGATGTTCAAGATCAAAAGAAAAACAACTGTACTCTTTACACTGTAATTTTTTGGAACAAGGGCTCCATCATGTCACTACCAAGGTTTGTACCCTGGTGTTTTAATCCATGCAGGATAGTTCAGGATGATATTTCATTATTTTTATGTCAGTTCATTGATGAGCCAGTTCTGTGTTGGAGGCTTTCTGTAAGAAGACATGTACTGATAGGAATGTTGTTTCTGCAACACTGAGCCCATAAACTACCAGTTTTGCCATAAATTCTCCTGAGGCTTGCCAAACCAATCCCCAAGATTATGATTTTATTAAATCATAAAACATAAATACTAAGAATAAATATATCAATGTTTTGGAGCAAGGAGAGGAAAAAAAATCACCATGAGATGAAGTACAAGGCAATTCTCTCAGTACAAATGGGCAGAGAATTCCTGTATGTGTCCTTAACCTTTAATCATCTGTGCAGATTGTCCCATTTTCCAAATGAGGGTAAACAAGAGAATTGGCCTTACAGTTACTTTCCCTTTCTTGCAACTGAGAATGAGTGAAGGGTTAGTTTCATTTCCCAGCCTTCTTTTGTCACTAATCTCAAATCTCTGTGGGTAAAAAAAAAAGAACCCATGCCTCAAAGGCACCGTTCAATTGTTTTCTGGAGCGACATGGAACCAGGAAAGAAACGGTGTATTTCTGTCACCCATTTCTTCCCAGGAGCTGTGATAATAAACAGGGCAAGTTTCCCCATAGAACTAACATACCAGAGTCTTAAACTTAATTTGGAATTCCAAAAAGTGTTCCTGCTTTTAAGAGTAATGCTTTTCTGTGCCTTTTATTAACATTTAATTTTTGTTTTAAAAATCAAATATGGCTCCTTGTCACCTAGAGTGCTCTAGAACAGATTAGGTGCTCAAAGCTCTGTGAAACGTAGATCAAATTCAGCACTGCTAGGACACTTTTCCCTGAGAACCATATGAGAGGGAGATCTTTTACATTGTATTTACATAAGGTTAACTTATGGACTTAGATATGAGTGCATAAAAGACAGAAAAAACACGGTTCATAGTGTCAGAATCACATACTACTTCTACTGGGAACAGAATTACAAAGGCATCTTTTCTCTCCACATGAATAATGAACTCAAAACCCCATTATATTTGATAAAGTAGTGCTTCCTAGATTATGATGCTGCTCTGAACACAATTGGGACTTTGTTCCCAATTCCCACTTCATTTTAATGCTGAGATGTGTCAGAGGTATTTCCAGTGTTACAGCAGGAACTTCAGAAACAATGGGGTTTTCCTAGTCACAAAGCCCTTCCTGTATCTTCTTTTTCTGTGTTTTTTCTTGGGCTTTTAAAAAAATATTTCCCCTTTCTTCATCTTTAATGTACCTGTCAATATCCCTGATCTGTAGCCGAGCCTCAGGCAGTCTTGTGACATTGAAGGAATTTGCTTCAAGAACACATATACATGAAAAGCTAATATTGGGACAAGACTCAGGATGAAAGGCTGGAGTGGCTGAAACATGCGAGCACATTTTGCAGGCTTAGAGATTAGCTTTGAATAAGAATAGTTGTCTTCATTGGCTTTTTGTATTCCCTCTTTGCCTTTTGTTATTCCAGCCTGAACCTGATGCTGGTATCTGGTTTTGTGATTTCGGTAGGATGGGAATTCAAGATGAAAAGTGCAATAAGGTATTTCTTTTCTCTCACCCTTTTCAATTTAAGGCCACTTTGAACAGGAGCTGAAAGCAGCTCACAGGTTCCCTGAATATTGCTAAGAAATAAGGACAGCAAAACCAGCATCACCTATTTGCCATCAATGGTTTCACATGTGTCTGGGCTCTCCCAGCAGCGGATTTCAAACCTTAAAAAGCTTAAAGGGGTAGGGCCTGATGGTGAATTCCTCCCTCGGTGCTACCCTGATAGGAAACTCTATGCAAAAAGTAGATGGAGAGTAATATTTAACATGTTTAGAATTTTGCCATTATGCAGACTCTTGTGAACCTTCAATCCAAGCCTCTCCTGTAGTTTTATAATAAAATCTTACTGAAATACTGTACTTTAAGATTCGGTGGACCAGATTTGGGCTTTATTAGGATTAATATTTGTGGCAAGTGTAAATACTATTTTATTAGCTCTAACCAGATTTTCTAATCATTTAGTATCATCTCTAAGCACATTTTCCAGGAAGAGAAGCTGCCTTTTTCTTTCCCAGTATCACTTTAACTTACATATATTGTGATATTAGTCTTTAAGCATGAAGATACAAATGAATGTTAGTCAGGCAATACTTGATCCGACTGATCGATTCTGATCAATGCTGATCGGATGGTATCATGTCTAATCTATTGGCATTGCCTGTCTAAACCAGTGGCTTTCTATGATACATCAGTGGACGAGGGAAGAGCTCCAGGCATCATTTATCTGCTCATTTTTTCCTTGCTGTGGTTCCCCACACCACCCTTCTCGCTGAACTGGAGAGACACAGATTTGCTTGGATGGACTGTTTGATGGGTGAGGAATCGTCTGGGTGGTCACTTCCAAGCAGCTGCAGCCAAAAGTCAACGTCCAAATGGAGATCAGCAGCGAGTGGTGTCTCTCAGGGATCCATACTGGGGTAGACACTGTGATGTAGTAGAAATGGGCCCTTTTTTAATCTTTCCCTGATGCCAAGAGTTTGATTTTAAATAGCTGATCCCTCCAAATTCACAGCTTTTTGCTTCACCAGGGTTGGAAAGTCACATTTGCACTTGAACTTTCAAGTGAAATAGAGGAAGAGCTTTTTTATTTTCAGAGAAACCTGAAAATAAGCCCTGGATAAAGAATTATTTGCAACATTTAAGACAGATGCATCCACAGTAAATAGACATTCCACACAGCGAATTTCCAGACATAGCTGTGACCTCCTGTTTCTTTCCCAGGTTTGACCCAGTTAGAGATGCTTTCACAAAGCTTATCAAACCACCATATCTTTAAATACGCCAGGATTTGATCCCAAGCAAATACTGGCAACTAATGCAAGCAATATCCACCACGTCATCTCTGTGCAGGTATCTTCAGAAATCAATTAAGTGATGAAAACCATAAAAATGAGATTCTAAGGCCTGCTAACAAACTTATTTCCTGAAACACTGAAAAATGGATACATAAATATTTTAAAAACAAGTCAACAAACCTAAACAACCTCTTTTGAAATTCTAAGAAAAATATTTGGAGTGCAATGAAGAGGGAACCCCAGCCACACCTTCATACCTTCAAGCAACCAAACACCTCATTTTAGTTTGCTAGCATTATCCCAGAGGTCAAAACAAACTCTAAAATAGGTATTTTGGATGAATTTACATGATGTTATTGTATGACCCAAACTATTTGGAATTTTTGTGATATAGGACCATTGGAAGGAGAGGGATACCCAATGTGAGTGCTCTGAGAACTTGAGGGGGTTTTAATAATTACATTTTAAGCATCTTTTTTTTTAATACATATCAACAGAATCAGCTTTTGTTAATCTGACAGTCTAGTTAACCTAGAAACACATTTTGTTTCCCGTGAGAGGGAAAATCATCATCTCTTTTATAAACATTAATTATATTCAGAAAGCAGCATAAATCTGTTTAGAACTCTGTGGGTGCTTGGGTATTTCAGCATATGTATTTATAATGTTGTGGTTGATCACAGGCAGGTATTATCCATAGGTTCTATGTCCATGTCGTGTGATGTCATGTTCTCAGTAGGTCCCAGGCTCCAGAAAACACATTTTAAAAAAATTTCTGTTCTTGTAATTTAATCTAATGATCTCTTATCTTTCAAGAGACTTTCTCACCTGATTTAACATGTTATGTATGCCTCATCTTAGGTTTTGATGAAATTTTTGGACACTTCACTAACTGCTAATGTTTAGGTCATTGTTTTCACGCTGATTTGTTGCGTTGCTATTATCTCATGACTGTCACTACAATTAAATGTGACATGTGGCTAGAAGGGGTTATGGATTTTGAAGCAGAAAGCATATTTAGCCTGCTTCTGAGAATTTTCATTTTTAGAAACAATCAAAAGCAAGACTATACCCATTTTACCTGCATGAGAAGATACTGTGACGGTATTTATTCATGAGAAGATAACGTGAAAAACATCAGGTTTCAAAAAAAAAATTTGGATATTAATTAAGGGAAAGAAATCATACCAAAACCTTGAGGCATTCGGGAGGAGTGGACAGGCACTCTTGGTCACAAAAGACTGGATGTGAGTAAGAGTGAATTTCTAAAAGATATCTTTCCTGGTAAGAGCAGAACTCAGGAGGGAGGTCCAAAAGCTGGGGACTGTTTCGAGACAGGACCTCCTCATTCCTCTGTCTCGTTGTGAAGTTTGCACGGATCCTGGGCACTGTGATCTATAACTGAGTATTAGAAACTTCTGAGTTCATTTTAAAAGAAGACACAAGTTGCCCTTTTCTTGCCTGGAGAATGCATCTTTTATCAAGAACAAAGTTTGAAGGAACTGTTTAGATGTGCTTGGTCAGTCTTATTTTGCTATAAATGCTTCTGGTTACCTCGACCAGAACCTGAGGATTCCCTCGCAGCCTCTTTTTCCACGTCAGAGAGCGTTGTTCTTTAGAAGAACCTTTCTGATGGCCTTCTAATGATGATTTTTACCATCACTAGCAAAAA
This sequence comes from Mohoua ochrocephala, assembly GCA_013398855.1. NCBI lineage: Eukaryota > Metazoa > Chordata > Aves > Passeriformes > Acanthizidae > Mohoua > Mohoua ochrocephala. The sequence continues at coordinate 16,155 of VZTA01012799.1, read as the reverse complement.
TTTTCTTCCGCAGGCAACAAAGACTCTCGAGACTTGTCTGGGTTTGTGATGGCCTGACATAGCTCATGCTTGCTGTTTCAATTGTCTGGTGTTCAAATAGCTGCTGCCTCGCAACTTCTTTTAGCATAAGCTCTGTGAGTATCACAAGTGAGAAAGACCTGACAGACCTTTTTTGCTAACAAGCAAAGCTCCTTACATCAGTCAAATCTGCCAGAGGCTGTTTGTGGCACTTGGAAACTTTAAATGGGGACTAGTGAGAGTGAAGAAAACTGTGTCATAGAAAGGTAAAACAATTAACGGAAGTGTGCTCAAGACTAAGAGGCCACCAGGACTTCATACTGCTCTCAGTAAAGGCTTGAGGATTCTGATGATTCAACACAAATTCTTCCATCCTACTCTGCTTGAGAAAGAATGAAATTTGATCTTAGGACTCAGACACTGGAAAGCTGAACCTAACAACCAAGATCAGCTGTGCATACTAGGAGGTTTTACTTCCTATATATAAGACTTTGCGTGCAATATTGATTGAGTTAAAAAAAGAAAGAAAAAAGTAAACCTAGAAGAAATGGGATAAAATGGAAAAAGTATTTTAAACAATAATTTTTTCTCAGTTGTTTCTGTTAGTGCTCACCATTGAAAAAATATTCATGCTTAAACATTTTTAGCAGAACATGCCCACACTTGAACAGGTGAGTCAATACAAAGCTACTCTTCCCTTTTTATTGAGAGAGAACATGCCCCTTCTGGATCATCCTTCGTGACCAAGAGAATAAAACCTACTCTGGTAACACTGTCACCAAAGACAGGACCTTCTTCCCAGAATGTGTTAGCCTCTGCTTTAATCTCATCCTTTGAAAAGATATTGACCACATGTGAATTCTTTTTGTCCCATGCCAAGAACTTCTGCTCCCTTCTGATCTGCTTGATATAATCCCAAATTGTAATGGTGGCCTTAGGAAATCAGATGAGCAATGTAGACTGGATAACCCTCTTTGACAATCATTATTAATAGATTCTTCTTCCCCCAAGGCAGCTCATTTCCACATATTGCACAAATATTTTCCTGCATTGTTCACAAAAAAAAAAAGAGTCACTGATCCACTCTGCTGTCTCCCACTTGGAGTTTGCGATTTTCTTTTCTCCATTTGTTGTCAATTGCCTAAACTCGGTGGGCCACTGTTTGCATACGGCACACTTCCTCCCTCCCCCAAAAAACTACAGCCCTGCCCCAGGGAACAGTCAGTGCCTTCTCACCAGTACTTACCATACTTGAAGGCTGCTCTTGGAGAATTTTCTGTGTTCCCTGTTTCACATCCTTTTGCCAAACGCCTGTGAGTTGTTTGCTGTGTAAGATCCCATTCTGTGAAGCGCTGTGCGGGCTGTTCTGCAGCTGAAGTGTTTACAAGGCACCTCCTCCAGTAGCATGTGAGACCCGAAAAGCTAACCTGCTGTGGAGCTGCCTGAAACAGGTCACCAAATGCTTTGTGTTTATATGAGGTTTTTATCTTGCCCCAGGTACTCAGAGCACCTTGATGTTCTGTAACTTTTTCTCTACTTTCCTTTCTTCCTGTATGCCTCTTATGAAATTCGCCTCTCCATCTCCTTGGGTTTCTTTGGGTGTTCTGAGTCATTAGACCCATATCTGCTCTCCCAGAGGGCATTTCATGGTCCATGTACATAAGAAAACAAATCAGGATTAAAGTTGAAAATAAATTTAAAGCATGTCTTGGCTAATTTTGTATGATTTTTCACATTCAGGAGTAAGAATTCATATTACATTTTTACCCCACCTAGTGTAAGTTTTGCCTGCTCATGGCAGGAGGGTTGGTCTAAAGGATCTTTAAAGATCAAGCCAAACCATTCTATGATTATATTAAAATCTACTTATTAGAATGGAGAAATACTATTTTCCCATAATGTAAGCAAACTCCCACTGCTTCCAGAAATTTTATAACTTTGATTAGAATTCTTTGGTTCTAAATAATGTAACTGCCGTGAGCAAATGCTAATGCAGAAATTGAGGAAAACGTGAATGCCAATGTTAAATCGACTTCCTTTCTTGGTTACCATGGCAATATAATCTTCCTGTGGGGGAAACTGTCTCAAGTTATATCTATATAATTGCAGGAGTCCTCTTCAATACAAAGCACACGGCATCTCCGTTTTCTGTAGTACACGGGGAAGGTAAAGAATATTTTCTGAACTGAAGTGTATCTGATTGTCTGGTTGTTTGGAAGGGACTCTGTGTCAGGATTAAGGATTCAGCAGCTCTGCATAAAGCATGCACTCAGAGCGTTGATTTCAGCAGCATTCATTGCTTCCCAGTTTTGTGAGCAGTGCAGGCTCTGATTATTGAGAAAACAAATCAGCAGGTGGCCTGCTGAGAAGCACAAGTGTCCTTACCCTGCATTTGCCTGGTGCATGGAGTTCAGATGTACAACACCAGCTGATCTGTGGCTTGAAGCAAGAAGCAAAAAAAGTGTCCTGGATATCGAGGTTTCTGAAAGATATATTACTGTTCAAACACTCTGAGGAGTCCTCAGTATGCACTGATGTAGCTTGAAGCACCTGAGTGCTAGGGATGAACTCGGGATCACTTTTATCCTTGCTGGGTTTGTTTGCTCAACAAATACACAGTCTCAGCCCAAGGTATCTTCTACCTCCAGGCACAACTGATCTAGCAACAGATGTCAACTCATATGTGAGAAACCCCTGATGTTCATTTAGTCCAATTTCTCGTTGTTTCCCCTTTCCTACTTCCTCTCTCCTATTTCTTTCCCTTCTCTTTAGGTGTATTATTCAGGCTAAGGTTCGCCTGCTCTTACTCATTGGCAATGTCTCTGGCACATCCTGAGGCATCTCATAAAGATCGAGTCATCACAATTACATCATTATTGATATGATACATTTCCAATCTAATTCCAGTCTCACTGAAGTGCAAATGATCATGTTTTTGCATCTGTCCATGACAGCAGTCTGCTATTTACCTCCGTGATCCTGGTTTTATTTAGTTTTATTTACTTCATTATTTACTAAAGGATGTTTTATTACTTCTGAGTATTAAATTATTGAGGAACAGATTTTTTTCCCTATGTGAGCTATAGCAGCAATGATTTATTGTGCTTGACAACCAGAAGTAAATTATCCTGGTTTTATCTTTTAACCTGCAAGATGTTGCAGAAATATGTCTAAATGTCAAGTCATTTTGGTTGAATGTGAATGGAGTCACCTAGAATAATTTCAGCACCTTAACATTCAGATAGAAAATTAATCAGAGGATATCTCTGGATTATATCCAATTTCTCCTCTTTGACAGGCAGTGAGAAATTCTTCAGTGATAACTCAGCTTACGCCACTTCTACAGGGGCACAGCTGAAATGCTCTGTTACTGTTTCACACGTAAGCAAGAAATCCCAGGTTTTTTCTGTATTCACGATAATAAGTCGTCCTGGTTCCAGCTCAGACCAGCGGGACCAAGACACTGTGTTATTCTCTACCTCCTTAGGTCATTGCCAGGGCAGGGGAAAAGGGACCAAAGGTGTTGAAGCGTGGCAGGTGGAGGGAAGCTGCCCACCACTGTTTTCATTTGCCCCATGCCTGGTGAGCGTTTCGCATGTAAATCACCCTCTCTTTCCACACCTTTGTTGTTAATATTGTTGCTGTTAGTGCTTGTTTTCTTATCTCGCTGCTGTTTCCAGTAAATTGTTCTTAGCTGGCGATTTTTGCCTTTTGTGCCTCCAGCTCTCAGCTCCATCCCCAGCGCAGAAAGGCGGAGGGGAAGGTGGGGAGCCAGCAAGCAACATCTGCCTTGGGAGAGTCTCACTGGGGGAGTCACTGAACGGGGGAGTGCCATTCCTAAACCACAACAGAAATATAGCAAGGGAAAATACTACGTTGACTATTTCTTCAAAAATTAATTAAAATTGAATGAATGAATTTACAGCGTAAAGGCAATGGAAAAAATATTCCATCTGACCTGGTTCCAACAGAAGGCATCTACTCCATGCTTCTGTACTTCTTTTTTGAGGAAGAGCTAGACCTATCTCCACGTAGACCTATGGACATCCAATCTCCAACAGCTCTGAGGCCAAGCAGTGCAGAACTCTGAACCGATGATGGGTTAGAGCCTGTGTGGCCACACAGCAATGTTAGGGCTTCCTAAACCGCCTGACCTCATAACCACTTACATTTGTGTTGGTCTGTGTTTAATGAGGATTTTTCCTGGGATTCAAATTCCACTCAATTTTACCTACTGACCTAAAGAAATGTTTCCAGATGCATATGCAGATGTGTGAACAATAATGTAAAAGAAACGTGAAGTCCCCAAGGACATGATCTGTTTTGAATATTAAATCAGAGATTCTTGCCCTCACATTTTGACAGTGAACATATTTGCTGAGGTTCTTACTCTGTAGGTAGGTTGTTAAGTGCCAGATGTTAAATAATGACTGTAGAAACTCAAAATTCACAGATATCTTGAAATTATAGGCTGTAGTTTCCTTTTGAGTGTAATGCTTTATGGGAATAATGTTACCAAAGCATAGCTGATCCACTGCAGAGATTTCAGAAACTGAAGATGCTGATTTTAAAGCTATTTTCCCACCAGTTTTGTTAAGATTGCAAATTGCACAGCCACATGGGATTTTTTTATTTCTTTCTTTGCATAAGATTAGGACCAGAATAAATAAGAATTGGAAATCCCAGATGAAACTACAAGTCTTATGTGAATTTTATCCAACTTTTCGAGTCTCAAACCAGCACAGATACTTTGGATAAACAAACACTCAGATGCTACTTTTTCCTAGCTTCCAGTGTATCTTTTCAGATTCCTTTATAAAGATATGCTGAAAAATATTTTGCCATTTTAGACACTTGTTGTTTAATGTTGTGTTCTTAAAATAGGTAAGATAAAATCCTGCTCCATGCTCTCCTCTTTCTAACAAGTTGCGTTCCCAAATACCTGTACAAATGTAAATTTACACTCTTAACCATCTTCATACTCTCTGAGCATGGTGAGAATAATCCTTCACAACAGTTCTGTGCCATTAAGCATGGGTTGGCTTTGCTTGCACGTTGACTTTGCTTACAGTGGGCTGGATGTGGAGAAGAAAACATTCATTGTGGATTTACTTGTGTTATGCTGTAAATGTCCACAAATTCTGCTTGCAAACATACCTTTAGGACTACTTTTAGTCAATGGACTTTAGGGAAATACTCAGATAAAAAGATGTACTTGGGAAAAAACACCTGGAATTCCTTTTGAAAAAAAAAAAAAAAATTAGCTCACTAGCTATCTTTTTTCCATCAGTTTATTTGCTCTGTTCCTTCAGCATGTCCATGGGGAATGGATAATTACCAGTGAATCTAAAAGGCATATCACAAACACTGAAAGTAAGTCTGAAGGACTTTCCTTCTCCTCTTTGGTGGTTATCTCCACAGTTACATCCTACAGTATCCCAAAGCTACAAAGGGCTGGCTGTTCTGAATGCCAAATATCACTCCTGGAAGAAATAAATCAGGTCCAAACTGCATAGGTCTGGGAAGAGAAAGCATGGGAATTTAATAAAGGTATTCATTCCAAATATGTAACATGACCTCAAAAGCATTTATCACATAACTCAAGATGCAAGGTTTCAGTAAGAAGGTGTCTGAATTCCTAGTTTTAATGCCAGGGAAATTGGCTTATAAGAGAGGAGATATTGTCACCTTTTAAATTGGTCATACATCTATTCAATAATAAAAGAGACTTGCCATGATTTTTATTTTACAAAATTATATTTCTTAGCTTATTGATTTGTGATATTTTGAGGCAAAGGCTCTATTTCTTTCTCCAGCTATGTCTACTACCATTAAAGTGATATATTCAATCTCACATGTAAGTATTTAAAAGGGCATATTGAATCGCAAAAGCATGTCATAATTCCTTCTGTAGCAAATGGGTAAGTGAAAGTGGACATACTCAGTCTCTCTAGAAAAAATCTTGTACTTAGTAAATATTCTGCCAGAATAATTCCCTTTACAAAGCCTTTTTGGTTTTTGGTAAGCCTTTTCATTAGGCGATAAAATTTCCTTTCAGTGCCTAAAAGACATTGGCTGTGGTGATTTGTCTCTCCTCTCAAAAGCAGCAGTTCAGTAATTCTTTTTTTTTACCAGCCAAGGTGTAGCAGAAGATAAACAGAAAGCAAAGGGGAAGCAGGTCCTTTCCAGGATGCAGAAGAATCTCAAGTGGAGAATAAAGCTTAGAGGAGTCTGTCCCAAAGGATGGTTTCATTTCAATGCCACAGCCCTTTGAGGAGTCCAATATGCAAGAAAGAAAAGGAACCAGGGAGCCCGATAACCATTCCTGGTCTCGAGCTCTCCGCTGACAATTCTGAGGCAGGACTCACCAGCAGACAGCGTTTGCTCTCTCTCGTGCCTGCTCGGCACCGTGTGAGCAGCGCACAGCAGCTCTGCGAGGGAAACCTCCCTGCAGAGAGCTTGTGCTTTTTGGCTTTCGACCTTTCTGAAATGCTGCTCTGGCTCCTTCAGCTGAAACGCCCAGGACACTCCTCTGCTGAGCGGGAAGCAGCTGCTCCATCTCTCCTCGTTTCCAGTGGGTGAGGAATTGCCGTGGAGTCACTTGCCCCACAGCTCTTGTAACCGGAGTCTGCTGTTCCTTCTGCAGACTTCTCCCGTGCTGAGATGACTTCCCTGCCGTTCTGGCAGCCGGCGATGGCTCGGTGTGAATTCCCAGCCGAGTGACCCCTCGGGTGTGGATTCCCAGCCGAGTGACCCCTCGGTGCCAATTCCAGCGGCGATGCCTCGGGGTCACGGTGGATTCGCGCGGAGCAGCAGCGCCCGGAGGCGCTTTCAGCGCTCTGCGGTACAAGGGGGACACCGGGCGGTCGGTGCCGGCACGCACCGGCTGCTGCCCGCTCCTCGGGTTTCCCGTCCTGTGCTCAAAGGATGGACAAAACTGCTGATCCTCCACTTACAATGGAAAGCACCACTCCTTTGTAGAAGTGAAGTACTTCACGCAGAAGAATTCTTTAAGCCTTGTAGCGCTCTCGTTAGGAATTTTGAGAAACAATTCCGTCTTACAGCCGCAGAAACAGAGCAAGCATTAAAGGGCGTGTTCAAAGTCCCTCAGCATTTCTGTGAAAGAATTAGGAACAGAACCTAATTTCGGCTACAGTCGACTTCCCCTTCCTGGGAGTTACACTACGTTGCATTGTCAGGAACGAAATCATCTCCACCGCTGCTGATGCAGCGCAGCCAAGAACCATCTCCTGATCGCACCAGATGTGCAGTCTCCAGCTGAGCATGCAGGACCAGTAACGTCTGTGCTGAAATCCGTGTGTAGGGAAGGCCAGCAGCAGTGTGCCAGCACTCGCCTTTTCAGGGGAGTGCCAGGGGTGCAATGGCAGCGGCAGCGTCCCGAGCCTTGGGACTCAGCATTGCTGCAGCACTGGTGGGTGCCAGCTGTGAATTCTGAGTGTTGGCCTTTGATCCTTGGCTCGAGAGCTGCTCTTTTTTTTTTTTTCCCCCCCGTGTTCTGGGGGGAAAAACTGGCTTTTGCAAACATTTGTCTGTATATTGACTTTTAGATGCGGGAGCACTTGAGATTCTGGCTGTGATTAAGACCCTAAATTTTCAGAGAGCGAACTTTCAGTTTTTTAAGGAAGTAGTGGATAGGATGCCCTGGAAACTGCCCTCAGGGATAATGGAGCTGAACAGAGCTGGCACCCATTTAAAGACATTTTTCTTAGATAACAAGAACTCACAGTTCCCATTTGTAAGAGGTCAGACAAGGAAGGCAGGAGATCAGCTTGGCAGAGTAAGGATCTCCTTGTTTAAAATGCAAGAAGGTAATGTGCAGGCAACATATGTAATGTGAAAATGTTTTTGAAAGAAAGTTAAAGCAAGAAGGTTATTGAAAATTAATATATGTGATGCAAGAAGGTAATATGCAGACAATATGCAGTGACACACATCATGGGAAAAATACAGAGATACCACATGGGGGTGTGAGGATGGGATCACTATAGCTGGGGCTCAGTTGAAGCTGAATTTGGAAAAGCATGCGAAAAATAATAATAAGGGCTCCTACAGGTACTTCAGTGGGAAAAGGAAAATGAAAGGAGACCTATCACACCTCCCGTATTCCCCTCCACCCCATAAGCCAGACAGGACTAGTGACAATAGACAAGGAGAAGGCTGAGGTACTCGACAATTGTTAGTCTCAATTTTTACCGCCAGTCACTATTCCCACATCTCTCAGGTTATTGGACTGCTGGACTTAATTCCAACCCGTTGTAGCAAAAGGTCAGGTTCAAGACCACCTGAGGAACCTGAGCATGCACAGGGCCACGGGACCCACCCAGGTGCATGCCAGGGCCCTGAGAGAACTGGGAGCTGTAGTTTCTAAGGTGCTCCCTCCGTGATATTTGAGAAGTCAAGGCAGCCAGCTGAAGTCTCCAGGGACTGTGTTGTTCTAGAACAGAAGCCATCTGACTCCAATCCTCTTGGTCTCTTTTGTAAATCTTAAAGCTCTGAGTAAATTTCTGCAGCAGATGTCCAATGCAGTTTCAAAAATGGAATCTTTGTTATTGGTTTTCATATTGATCTTGGATATTTCCAATTTTTGCACTCCTATGTTTTCTGAACATTTGTAATGACTGAAAAGAAGACTGAAATGAGCCACTATGCTCTTTCCAGTGGTATAAATGTATGGCCAAGACCAAAATCTTTTTAACACAAATTTTTGCTATGTCTAAGCACATGTGCATAGCTGTTTTTGGTTCATGTGTCCAGGTTTTGGCAATGGGGGGCCGCAGGGCTGGCCTGTGAGAATAGCCCAGGTGCTGTCCTGTCCCAACTACTTCTGGCTGGCTCCACTTCAGGATGTCCTCCCAGCAGAGAGAAGAGGCTGGGACAGCAGCCCTTAGAAATGTGACTTTTTGGTATTTTTATTTTTAAGTTAATAAAAGCCATCAACCTGCTTTTTGAGGGTTTTTGGGGGGGGGGGTTGTTTTTGTTTGTTTGTTTGTTATGGTTTTGTGGAGTTTTTTAAGCAAGATTGATTGAAAACTGAACAGTCCTCCACTATATTCTCCTAGATTCACCTGAGACTCTTCTTAGGCATCTTCCTGATCCTTTTTACAGTGAGTCCCTGTATTGGGCTGACTTTATGCTGTGTATCCCCTATCGCCTGCTCTGTGCCCAGACATGATTCCCGTGCCTTTCTGTGTCTTTAAAATTGGGTGCAAGAGAAAGAAAAAAAGCCAGACGAACTTTTCAAAACGGTTTTTGTGTTGAAAGACACGGGGAGAGAGAGCTGCTGCTGCTGCTGCTGCAGAGCAGAGGCACCTTCCTGCTTTCCCCGGCTCTGGGCTCCTTTTCTCAGAGGAGAGAGACGGAGAGTTCAACTCCTTTGTTTCCCTGGGACTTTGGTTTTTTCTCCTTCTCTTCTGGACTGTTCAGAGCACCAGAACATCAGAACCTCACTGGGAGCCCTCACACCTCGGCCCGGAGGGGCCCGAGCCGACCCAGCTCTGAAGAGGAGAGAGAGAGAGAGAGAGCCCACACTCACGGAAAGGACTCTAAAATCTTCCCAGGTTTTCTCTCCACAACGAGAGGTTTTATTATTTAGCATTATTCTTTTCCTGTGTGTTTGTCTCAAACCAGGACAGTCCCACATCATTCTCCTGAAGGAACTGTCTGCTCATGGTTTGCATGGGTGCACTGTTTGCTGGGTGTAAAACTGGCTGATAGCCAGGCCTACAGAGCGGTGGGGAATGGAGCTCATCCAGCTGTTCCCCAGGGCTCATCACTGGGCCCAGTCCTGTTTAATTTCTTTATCAGTGATCTGGACGAGGGGATCAAGCGCACCCTCAGTGAGTTCACAGATGATGCCAAGTTGGGTGGGAGTGTTTTTTTCTTCCGGAGGAAAGCAGGCTCAGGGGCTCTCCACAACTGCAATTCTACTCCGTCCCGGTATGTGTCCCTGTGCTTACCCCTTCCTCTGTCCGTCCTCTGTCCATCTTGTGTCCATCCAGGTAAATCTGTAACCTCTACACCAGCAGCCTTTACTCATCATTGTGATTGACAGGTCTGGACATGGAGACCAGTTTGTCGCTCTGTTAAATGTCAGTCTTGACTGTAGGGCACAAGCTACTTCTGAGTTATAAATGTGACATTTTTTTAATGCTCCAAAGAGTGTTTCATTGTGTACGGTGCATCATGCAGGTTTGGAAAGAAAAAAATTCCCCAGGTCAAGAAACAGATATAAAATGAAAGGAGATGTAAATTATTTACTTCTGTGAGCAGTCTTATGTGGTTTTAACTCTTTGTCCTTCTTTCCCAGCTTTCTAAATGTCCATTAGATACCTCATAAAATGTTATCATGGTATAGCCACTTCTGTAGGGAATTAGATAATCCTGATGGTTTACAAGACACTTGATTTGGTCCGGGTAGAACGCTGTTCATAATCATTTGTCAACCTAACTGTCATTACAAACAGCTTTTGTGCTGGTGGTTTCTGGGTGCTTGGGTTTTGGTTTTTTGGAAAGGACTTTGCTAATTGCACAAAACAGATGTATTTTAATTTACTCTTTCTCTCTATGATTTTACTGACTTTAATTAAATTTTCTCAGTAAAAGGCATTAATAAAAAGTATTCTAATAGAACTAAGCTTTCTTACTCACAAAAATTTCAGTTAATGAATTTATAAGAAAAGAAGTGTACATTATCTCCTTTGTCATATTGCTAAGCTCTGTAAGGAAAACATAATATGTAATTGAAGTTGCATCTTCTTATCTGGAATAACTAGTAAAAGTATTTAATTTGGTAATAATGTACCAAACCAATATACTTCCAAAACAAGTATCACTGGAAATAAATCATATATTTTAAAAATTACCACAGTTTTACTTTTATTCTTTTCTTACCTGTTAGCAAAAAGGACTTTTTTGCATTTTCTTCTTTTCTTTTAGTTTGTGAACAGGTACGAAAAAGAAGACTATGTCTCAGCAGTTCTTCAATAGCTTTCAGGAGGAAGACTTCACAACCACCCTGGGCAACCCATGCCAGTGCTCAGTCACCCTCACAATAACAAAGTGTTTCCTGGAGATCAGAGGGAGCCTCCTGTATTTCAGTTTGTGACCACTCACTCTGATCCTATCACTGGGACCACTGAAAAGAGCCCAGCTCTGTCTTCTTTGCGCCCTCCCTTCAGGTATTTACAGACATTGATAAGATCACCCTAAGCCTTCTCTTCTTCAGGCCCGATAGTTCCATCTTTCTCCAACTTTCCTCATAGCAGAGTTGCTCCAGTCCCTCCATCATTGTCTTCATGGCCCTTCACTGCATTCTTCTGAGCTGAGGAGCCCCGAACTGGAGGCAGCACTAGAGGTGCTCACCAGTGCTGAGCAGAGAAGGATCCCCTCCCTTGGCCTGCTGGCTGCACTCCCACGGCAGCTCAGCTTGTGTTGAACTTGGCGTTTCCCAGGACCTCCAAAGCCTTTCCTGACAATCTGTGTTCCAGCCCAGCTGGGTGGCCTCCAGGATGCTCTGGCGCCTGCCTGGCAGTGTTCATCTCCAGAAACAGAACTTTGGGCTTCCCCTTCTTGAACTTGGTGATGTTCCTGTCCAGCCCATTTCTCAGGCTCGTCGAGGTGCCTCTGGATGGCCCCATGACCTTCTGGCATGTCTTCCCTACACCCTTTCCCTCTACTCAGCCCTGCTGAGGCCTCACCTGAAGTACAGTGTCTAGTACTTGTCCCGGGCTCCTCAGAACAAGTGGGATATGAAGCTCCTGGGAGGAGTCCAACAAAGGGCCACTAAGATGAAGAAGTTTTAGGTCTCACCTTTTTTCCAGATCACTCATACAACTGAAATAATTTGAACATATCTGTCTTTGGTTTTAGCACCTAATTTAATCTTCTTTTTGATTCTGTCTGCCATAGAACACTTGAAGTTTCACCTGTACCTAACAAGAAATTTTTAAAAAGTTTTAACATGAAGCAAATTACTCAACATGGTTTCAACAGAATCAGGATCAGAGGCATTTACTGGTTTTTTAACGACCTAATTAACTGACAGTAAATGAAGGAGGAGTGGCTGAGGTCACTTGGTTTGTTCATCCTGGAGCAGAGGAGACTGAGGGGAGACCTTGTCACTGGCTGCAGTTCCTCCTAAGGGGCAGCACAGGGGCAGCTCTGATCTCTGCTCCTTCTGACCAGGGACAGGAGACCTGAGGGAACTGCTGGAGCTGTGTTGGGCGGGGCGGGTCAGGTTGGAGATCAGGAAAAGGTTTTTCCCCCAGAGGATGGTGGGGCACTGAACAGGCTCCCCAGGGAATGGGCACGGCCCCAAGGCTGCCAGAGCTCCAGGAGCGTTTGGACAATGCTCTCAGGCACAGGGTGGGATTGCTGGGGTGTCCTGTGCAGGGTCAGGAGTTGGACTTGATGATCCTGGTAGGCCCCTTCCAATTCAGGATATTCTGTGATTCTGTGACTGTATGAATTATAATTTCAGGATCAACATCAAAATGTACTATCACCACATGAGCTGGATGCTGGCACCTCCTGATGTCCAGTGGGTCAGATGCTCTTTCTGTCGTGGCCAGGGACAGCAAAGTTGTTTGGGTGACATCTGTCAGTGTCCCACGGGATGTTGAATATTCTCCTGTTGCAGCCAAACCAACAAGCTTGCTGTAAGACAATCATGCCTCATGAAGTGCTGGCAAGTATGACTCTCAACTTTTAAAATTAATGACCTGACGGAACCTTCCTGACTGAAATACTGCAATCATTCTGAAGAAATACAAGCTCAGTGGTGCAGGGCAAAGGAAAGGTCAGGTTCAAGTGCAGTTCTCAGCACTCAGTAAGTTTGGAGCTAAAAAAAGGGCTAAAGCCCCAATTAAGCAAACCCCCAATGTTTACAGCCCCATTGTGTAATGACATTTAAGCAAGTCACATAACTGAATGAAGTTTCTCAAATGCCCCCTTAACGGTGAAAGTGCCATTCATTCTTTCACGTACATCACGTAAATAGGCATCTATCATGATACATATATTTCACGTATGTCACCTCTTCCAAGGTCAGGAGTGATGCATCCCAACAAATAGGAAGTCAGGCAAAAATGCAAGGAGGCATGCATGGATGAAAAAGGAGCTCCCAGACAAAGTCAAACACAAACAGGAAGCCTGCAGAGGGTGGAAGCAAGGACAGATAGCCTGGGAGGAACACAGGGGGATTGTCCAAGCAGCCAGGGATCAGCTCAGGAAAGCTAAAGCCCTAATGGAATTAAATCTGGCCAGGGACATCAAGGGCAACTTTGGGGCTTGGAGCAAGCTGGTCTAGTGGAAGTGTCCCTGCCCATGGCAGCGGAAGTGGAACTGGATGGGCTTTAGGGACCCTTCCAACTCAAATCATTCCGTGACTCTATGAAATTCCAGTCACAGTCAGCTAATGGCAGAGTGTCTTGGGCTGACTTTATGATGTGTGTCCCCTATCGCCTGCTCTATGCCCAGACATGATTCCTGGGCCTTTCTGTGNTCCCCTATCGCCTGCTCTATGCCCAGACATGATTCCTGGGCCTTTCTGTGTCTTTAAAATTGGGTGCAAGAGAAAGAAAAAAAGCCAGACAAACTTTTCAAAACAGTTTTGCTCCAAGGACATTCACTGCCCTGCGTTCCTGCTGCTGCAGAGCAGAGGCACCTTCCTGCTTTCCCTGGCTCTGGGCTCCTTTTCTCGGAGGAGAGAGACGGAGAGTTCAACTCCTTTGTTTCCCTGGGACTTTGGATTTCTCTTTTTCTCTTCTGGACTGTTCAGAGCACCAGAACATCAGAGCCTCACTGGGAGCCCTCACACCTCGGCCCGGAGGGGCCCGAGCCGACCCAGCTTCAGAGAGGAGAGAGAGAGAGAGAGAGAGAGAAGGAGAGAGCCCACACCCACGGAAAGGACTCTCAAATCTTCCCAGGTTTTCTCTCCACAGCGAGAGGTTTTATTATTTAGCATTATTCTTTTCCTGTGTGTTTGTTAAATAAATAGGGTTTTTCTCCTTTCACTTTCCTTTGAGGAATTTTTTCCCGACCCTGTTGGGGGAGGGGTGGCTGTACCCTGCCTTCTGTGGAGGGGACATTCCTCCCAGAGTGTTCCTCCAAAAATTTGTCTCAAACCAGGACACAGAGACATTGCAATGGCAATATTATCCTTTCATCTCTGATACTGAATTGTTCTGAATAAGAGAACCACATAGGACTGTAGGACAAGAATTTTTGTGGCAGTAACTGCTGTGTGCAAGAGTTTCCATCTATCTTTCTCAATAAACACATCATGAGGTTGTAATATGCAGCTGGCCAAAGAAAATACTACTTTCAAGGCCCAAGCCACCCAGAGTGGATGTGTGGTGGAGGGCCTGGGCCACCCCTAAGGCTGGCTCAAGAGTCTATAAGTAAGTAGGGGAGATCAGCACTGAGGGTCAGGCCAATCACCCAGCATGAGGTGTGGCTGTGGGGAAACAAGAGCCTGGCTCCGCTTTACTCAGGGCTCAAGATGACCAAGTTGCTTGTCAGGGAGAGGAAAGGGCTGGCTGCTCTGATGGGACAGGGTCCTGGACATGGGGATGCCTTGCCAGCCAGGACTCTGCCCTGCTGTGTCCAGGGATGGTCAAGGGGGTGATTAGGAAGGACAGTGGGCACAGACTGCCATGCTGGAGGCAGGCACCAGGACTGGGGCTCAGTCCTGAGCTGAAAAGGATACCCTGGTTCGTGGGCAGAAGGTAAAAACCCAATATGTACAATACTAGTTCGGTCAGAGGGAGATTCAAAGAGCTGTAATACCTGTTGAGAAAAACCTTCCATTATGAAAAGGAAAGATATTTCATTTTGTTTCTTGAATTTCCGTCTTCTTTAAAGCAAAAAAAAAAAAGGTCAAAAATAAACAAGCATGAATCTCATAGCACTGATTAGTATCTATGTTTCCTAATTCAATTTTTAAACTTGTGTGTTAAGCAACTGAATTAAAACATGTTGCTGTAATTGTGGGCTGAGGCATGTATTATCTCCATTAATAGTCTTTATTATTTATGAGATATAGGCAATATTCAAATCTTTGCATAAAACTTCTTGGCTAATGCAATCTAAATACCTAAATATAATTAGTGGAACAGTTTGTTAGTATACTCATTGCCATGGGCTGTAATTAACATAAATTTTAATTTCATGACCTTGTAGAAGAGATTATAATTGCACAAACCATCATTGTGCCGAGAATGTTTTCCTCTTGAATGCTGTTTCTTGAAGATGATCACCATAATCCTTTGAAATTGTTATTATTGTAGTACTCATCTGCATTCAGAGAATCAGAGAATCAGAGAATGGTTTGGGTTAGAAGGGGACCTTGTAAATCATCCGGTTCCAATCCCCTTGCCATAGGCAGGGACACATTCCTCTAGACCAGGTTGCTCCAAGCCCTGTCCAATCTGGCCTTGAACACTTCCAGGGACGGGGCAGCCATCTCCAGGAATGCCATCTCCAGGACAGCTTCTCCAGGACACTTGTGCCAGCACCTCACCACTCTCACCTGGAAGAATTTCTTCCCACCTAACCCTGCCCTCTGGCAGTGGGAAGACATTCTCCTTTGTCTTCTCACCCCAGATCCTTGTAAATAGTCATTCTCCATCTTCCCCGTATGTTCCCTTCAGGACCTGGAAGGCCACCTTTAGCCCACCCCAAACACACTCTGACTACTGTTCTCAGGGACAATTCACCAGAGCCTTGCTGGCTGGGATTCTAATTTGTTAATTCATACCTCCTAGATACTAGTGAATGTTCAAAGGGGCACCAAGAGGTTTGTTTGGCGGGAATGACAGAATTGGTAGAATTGTGGGGCCATGCACCTAAAACTTTTGTCAGGTTTGGGCTCATCTCTCAAGCACCAACTATCCACTGCCACATTGGTGAAGAGAATTCTACAACCAACCAGAATTTTGCAGGCTGTGATCCATCCTGTGATTAACTGCAAGCCACGCAGCAGGGTCCATCCTGCACCGTGCAAACCTGCCATGCCAGTATTGGCAACGGGGCTGAGCAGCACCACTGGCTGCTGTGACCTCAGCACAACAGCTGCCTGTGGCAGCACATTCCCCTCAGGCCAGATTAACAGCCCAG
>VZTA01012793.1:0-16546 GCA_013398855.1 Mohoua ochrocephala | reverse complement strand
GACCAGGAAAAGGCAACACAGCATCCACCTTATCTTTCACCATGCCAGAAAAAAACCCACTCAATTAAATTCAGAATTTATTTTATCCATAGAGAAATGAGCAGCTCCAAGAAATGTCACCGTTCCTAGAAATCTTCACGTACTTAATACACGCAGTTCTTTGGTTTTTTGAGGGCTATATAAACATGACTGAATAAGGAATTGATGAACCTCTGCAGCTAAGAAATGCATTTGTTCATAACATGCAAAGATAATGGAGAGGAGACACAAACAACCTCTCAAAGTGCTAAACGGTCAGCTGGCAAAAATCCCTATCTTTTCACTGCCTTCTGACTTTCATGAGAGTTCAGGATCTAATCTTTGGGTTTACTTCAAGAATGACAGAAGCATTTTGGTTTAATTATTTTTCTGTTTCAGTTAATTTAGCCTTAACAAACTTATTGGCCATTGCGTTCCTCATCGCATACACAGAATTTGTGTACTTACTGCTCACAGATTTATGAGTATTTTGAAACTCACATATTTAAACAAGAAAATAAAATCTGTCTGTTATCTGTCTAATGCCATAGGGACTGTCAGTGCCTTAATTAAATCTTAGAACTCTGAAAAAGCGTCAGGGCCTGGTTTCTTGTAGGAGCTCTCTGCAGCTGAGAGCTGCCTCAGGGAAGCGCTCAGCACCAGAAAGGGACAGCATGACACTGCCTTCACTGGAGTTGGCCTGAGCTCAGGTGTTGCCTGCTTTATGTGCTGCTGGTTTTGCTTTCACTACAGCTTCCAGGGTCCCTGCCTGACCTGAGGCTTCCCCTCGCTCCAAGCCCCAAGCAAACCTCCAGGCGTACGTGCCTAATCTAAAGAGACAAGCTCGGGAAGAATTGCTGCTATACACTTGAAAATACAGGGCAGGGGAAAGTAAATCTGCTGTTTAAGGTATTATTTGACTCCTTGTTTTACCTGAGGTGATATATGAAGTCTAGGGCAGAGGAGAGAGATGAACCTTAACCTTCCATTCAAGTGCATTTAACCATAAAACTGTCATTTGCCGTGGCATGCATGATGAATGCACAAATACAACTGCTTTCCACATTGTTCCTCGTGGAGGATTTTACAGCCATGACACTGCACAGGAATCAACGGGCTTGATTTAGTTCCCTACATCTGCTGCACAGCCTCCTCAGCGCTGCGAAGAGCCAGCCCCGAAGGCTGACGTGCCTCTTCTGAGGCATCATAAAAACGCACGTGTTTGTGTTGGGAAAGCTTTGTGGTGGGAGGGTGCCAGGGCCACTGAGATAAAGATCTTTAAACAGCTTTCTGAAAGCTGCTTCTGCAAAGTCTTTCTTTGCAGTATTCAAAAGCTCTCTCAAGAGGAGAGCATCGACATGGGCTGAACAATAGTAAAAAGGAAAATCCCGAAACAAACCAGATGCCCCATAAGGGAGCTGTGCCTCTCAGCTTTGTGAGTTTTGGACAGACTGGATGTAACTCATACCAAAGGTCTCAAAATACCTGGTGCCTCAAGGGATTAGTAGACTTTTGTCAGTAATTATGCCACATAATTCCTGTAACACCTACAGCCTTCCTGCCTTTATCCCAATACTAATGTGAACTTCTGAACTTCCTGGAGACAATTAAACCTTTTTCACTCCCTTCACTGGGCCAGTAGCTGAGCTCCTGATGCCTACCCTCACTTGTCATCCATGCCTACTGTTTAGAGGGAGAGTGCTCCAGAGTGGGTTCCCTCAAGGATCCTGCCCACGCCGTGCAGCTGAACCCCTGCAGCATCCCTCCTGGCTGCTGACTGCCCTCGAGAAAGGAGGGAGCCATGTCACCATCCTGTGCCTGGGCCAGCCTGGCCCCAGGCTGGGCCATCGGTGAGGGGAAGAGACCTGGTGGCTGAGGAGCATGGCCAGGAGAAAGCAGGTCTTGATTTAGCAGCTCTGGAAGGGTTTGATTTTTTTTTTCCTAGCACATAGATAGGAAGCAGGAGCACTGTATTAAAATGTTAGAGTTTTCCAAGAAACCATAATGAAAGGAGCAAACATCAGTCTATTCTTCCCTTTAGACTGGTACCACATGGTCATTTTGGATTTTATTCTGCTGGTCTCTTTTGCTCGAGTGCCCTTCCCTCTTTTACATCCAACAGCATTCACTTTCAGATGCTGCAGTTTAACACCTCACCACTTCACATTATGTGGTATTCAAAGCTTTTTACATTATCTTATTGTAACTTCCAAAAAGGCAAGTTATTCAGTGTGTCAAAGGAAATAGCTTCCATCCACTGCTGGGGCTGAAGGCAAAGGTTTGTAATCTGTCCTCAACTTTATTAAAAAACATAAGGCATCAGCCTTCATGTAGCTCAAATACATCTCCTAACGTGGTGACAAACCACGCCTGATACCATAGAATGAACTTGATATGAATTTCTATTCAGCGCACTCAGCCTCCTGAATACTATTTAATTCTCCAGTGCTGTGTGATTGAACACACTGATCATGGAAACAGAGTGCTTGCTCAGCCTTGCACTGCTTCGCCGTGCTCTCTCTTGGGGTGTTTTGTCGTGATGTTTTTCCCTTCCCATGCCTGAGGATTGAACGTTACCTTCCACGACCAAGAAGAATTTAACTCAGACCTGCCCTGGGTCCCAGGATTGCACAGCCCTGCCTTGGCAACAGCTCAGCAAATGTCTCAGCAGCCACCTCGAGCTCTCTTCACATTCATAAATAGAAATGTAGAAAAACTGGAAGCCTTAACGTATCTGAGGTTTCTGGTTTGGACTGTCCCTGGGGCCTTCTGTGGCGGTGGCATGAGGGCTCTTGTGTTGCTGCTCAGTTCAGGGTCTCGGTGACACCCACGACTCGGTGACATCCAAGTTCCATCTCTAGGCTCTCAGGGGTATATGACTTGCTGGCCTTGGTATCATTAGGCTTTTGATATGAAGTACTTAGGGCCAGAGACTTGGGACATGTGCCTTGAGATTTAGAGCAGATATTAAAAAAATGAAGGAAACCGAACGATTTTATGTAATTGGGGCAGAAGCTGGAGAAGTATGAAGGTTAATAAGGGAAAGAGGTTCTCTATTCAAGCACGAGGCTCTTATTTCTGAAGTGAATCCAAGCTATCAGCTTCTCTGCAGCAAATCTCCAACTGTGTGCATCTATTTCTGAGCTACCTGTGCCTGGTAGGTTTGGTTTTAGCAGTCAGAGCTGGCCTAGAGGGATGTGGGACATGGACGGTTTGCAGGGTATCAGTGCCTGTGCCTCTTTCAGGTGCTGGGATTGGAGAATTGTTTTATGTTACAGAGGATAAAATTTCTGCATTCTCTGCCACGTCCTGTGCAGATTAAAGGAAAGATAACCCGTCCAATCATCATTATACGCTCAAAAGCATAACTGGAGAAATCCATGCGTGTCGGTTCTGTAAGTCTCAAGGAGATCTGCAGAGGAAACAAATGACCCACAGTAAAAATGGATAACACTTCACAAAATTGGTACCTGGGAGCCATGTGGCTAAACTAGCAGTAAAAATGACCCATTCTTTTCAACATGAAATCAGCTCTCTGTGGAAGTATAGAAAAGAGATTTTTATGCTGTTTTACCACCTGCTCCTCATCCCTGGGATCTGTGTATTCAGTTTTGATTTATGAGGGAAAGTGGGGGGAATCAGATGAATTTTAACTGGCATATATCAAGATCATGGTGGTTTGGGCTTTTCTTCTCCCAGGCTATATATTTTTTTAATCTCTTTTTGTAAAATAGCACTATTTTTACTTCTTGTAAAGCCAGAGAATTTTTGGTTACTTCTCTTCCAATATTTTATCTGCTGCTCCTCTGTCAAGCATCACTTTTGCTAAAGAGTAAAAGCAAGTTATTTGATATACAGTGGGACTTGCCAGCAGATAATTTGATCATAGCTCAGCTCAACTGTTACAATAATTTCTTTCTTATTTATGTTAATAACTTGTACAAATGTGTACAGCTGTGCCCATGGCTGTATTTAATACTCTCAAAAAATGTTAATTTAACTGCTTTGGCATCAGGCATGCTGGGCAGCAGTGGAGTAATTTCACTCATTGCTCTTCAATATGGGAAACGGAGTATGCTGAACCCATTATAAGGTCATTAAAAAATAGAAATAATATTTTGGCAGTTTTTTTTTTTTAAAAAATAAAAATAAATAGTCTCGCCCTTAGGGAACGCGAGGAGCCTCAGTGTGCAATTTGCCCTCAAAACTTAACTTAGGTCAATGAACTGCACACTTCAGTCAGTGTGGAGCAATAACATCAAAGTCTATTTATCAGTGCCCAGGAGGAAAAGGTAGGAGGGTTTTGGAGTCAGAGTGTTGCAAATGGGGTCCAAACTCTCCATATGGGGGGAAAAAAGCAGTTGTGTGTACTGTGAGTATATTTCCCTGTTTGTAGCTGAGAAATTACACGTACGGTTTTTAGAGAGTGTCCTTACTCCTCCTGGACCCAAACTGCTGGTTAAGGGGGATAAAAATGGAGATGGAAAAGGCAAAAGAAAGAAATAGAAAACCCTGTTTCTGTGGATGTAATTAGATTAGCTGACATCGAGTTTAATGACTGATATTTTTAGTCAATCTGGGAAACGTGGATATAATTGATATAAGGACTCAATCAGTGGTTAACACCCCTGGTCTTTGGAGATAAAATTAGGTGCAGATTCTTTACAGAAAACTTCATGAAAAAATAGTATTGAAAATTCTGCTGAAATATTTTATCTCTTCTATAACTTTTATTATAAAGACTTTTTGTTATAAACTCTCTGTTTATTACTAAACCTTTCCTGTGCTATGGTCTTAATTTAAAGCTTGTATTTTCAATTTTCAACTCAAACTGTATGTCAGGAGTAATTATCATTTTTTAGGTCTGTGAATAGAGATGTCTAATGAATTGGAAAAACAGAGCCTTTATAAAGACTTAGTTTTAAATATGAAATCACTGTGTGTTTTCCCAAACCCCCCCAATTTTTTCTCACAGTAATGATGTTTTTAATGCTCCTCATTAAAAACATCCTGATGGGTAGAAATTACTCTCCCAATCAAGAGGTCAGGAAAACGAGAGAGAAAGAAGGAAGAGCTCCCGCCCTGGAGATGCCTCTGTAGATACTAAAAATACAGCACTCCTCTGGGGTATTTTGTGACTAATATCTGCTTTTGAACCTTCTTTTTGAAAGTCTTGTCTAACTCCAAACTAAATTTGATTGGAAACCGTAACAAAGAAAGTATTTTTAAGAAATGTTGTTTTTCCTTCCATCTTTCCGTATCAAGAGAATGTGGACTGCATGACAGAAATGGGAGTCCAGGGTGGAGAATATATAAAATTTGTAGAAGTGTCTTTTCTGGAGAATAATGCCTTTTGTGTTACTCTTTTTTTATTTGTTCTGTGAAAACTGTGATATAGACACAGTATTTAAACAAGCACCTTTGCTGGAGAGTATTTATATCGTGGGTTTTTGTCTTTAAAATGAGAAAAGATTTAAGATGATCCAATTTCAAAATTCTATCTTTGAACAAGCTTAGAATTCTAGCTCTTCCTAGTCTTCTCTCTTTTTACTTTTCTCTTTAGTAGATGTGACACCTATATATATGCTATTCTTTCAAACTCTCTGCAGTAAATGTATGATATTTTTCACATTGATCATAAATCAGAATCATTATGGACACTGACCTTTGCACTGTTCCTCACATACACCTGGAATTACTGTGACTTAATTATTGTAGAGAGAGATCTTTTACCTGAAAAATGGTTAAACACAGGAGCATTCAACTATACTAAAAAAAAAATAAGTTCTATTTAGCCTGTTTGTTTGGACAGCTATGCTTCTGAATGGTTTCTTAGCATGGGTAGGAGACTTCCCAGGGCTCAAGTTACTGCCCAAGAGGTGTGGATTTCGATCCACAGGTCTGGATGTGCTCCAAACGGTGCTGTTTGATCAGAGGAACGAGCTATTCTTTATAAGGGAGAGCTGAGTGTAGAGAAGTTTCAGGATGGATGAAATAGACTCATCTGTTTCAGGGGGTGTATAGTTCCTGAGTAACATCTGAAAGAAAAAAAAACAGGTTTAAACAATAAAACAGCAATTTGGATTTTCACAGCTATAGCTGAGGACTCTTCCATGGTCTTTGAACGAGCAGTTGGGCTTAGTCCTGGCACAGCCCTGGCTGCTGGCTTGCAAAGATCTTGTCCTTGGGGAGATCATTCCACACTTCAGCATTTCTTCCAGCTGGTTCTGGTCCCGCAGTCCCTGTGGTTCATCTGGATTTCTGCTTTTCCAGAGGATCCAACGTGCACTTTTCCCCATGCACTGGGTTTGTGGCTAAAGAACCAGGGTGACACGTGCAGCTGGTGCCCTTGGTTTGACTTGGAGATTCTTGTTCACACGAACCCCTGTTCCAGCTTCCTCAGGCTGGCACGGAATTAGCTAAATAAGACCAAAGTCCCACAGATTCGTTGCAGGACCTAATTCAAGTCTAATTTACTCCTTTATTGACCTGTATTTGGTGTGGTTATCTTTTAAAGCCAGGTCCCTATTTTGGATATAAAAACCTCATCCTTCATAGTTTTTCTATCTTTGCTCCTGCTTCTTTATCACCATTTATCTTTATCAGCTTCTGTGGCATTATGTCCAGAGGAGTGCACAACAGAGGAATGACTCCAGTCTGTGATGAGCCAGTGTATTCCACCACGCATGGATGCAAAAATTTACAAAATCATTCCTTCACTCTCAACATTTCTCAATTTTAATGTTATATCTTTTAAGATATTGTGTTAATCTTTATTCTGACTTTCAGAAACACAGTGTTTTCTCTATTTTTTCTCTTTTTTTTTTTACAAGACACAGTGTACGAGATCCATGAGAAGAAGGGTAATGCACATAGAAGGAGTTATCCTTCTGAAAGCAGGATGTCTGTCTGCTCTGTCCAATTACCATTAACATTATGCTGGTGTAAGTGCTAATGAATGAGAACTGAAATTTCTAATTGTGATGAGACTTTTATTCTATAAGAGGATAGGTAAGTAGTGAATATTAAAGGAAAATACGATGTTACATTGCACCCGAAGTCTCCTAAAGGGACTGGTTACTATTACAATTGGGCACGTTATCAGTCATCATCATTTATTCAGCCACAAATTCTGGTTTTCTCAAATGAAAGAAAACTACCTCCTTCAATATATGAAGAAAAGACTCATAGGACACCTACTCCTGTCCTAATGCTCTTGCTGTGAGTTAAAACCAGTTAAATGGAGCTTCTGTGCTGCCCTGTGCTTCAGGGCCTCAACCAGCTGTGGCTGATGACCAGCGTAGAGTAAAACCCTTACAGCAGTTAACAAAACTGGAGGTTAATTGCAGTCCTTAAAGGAAAATTGTGACTCCTAAGTGCCCAGTACTGGAGCCCTGCAAAACATCCTTCAAGACCTTTCACTTTGGACTCTCTCTTATGCTTTTTTTTTTAATCTCAGGAGATTGTTGTGAGTTTAGTTGTTGTTGGTGGTTTTAGTTTGGTGGAGTGACATTTTCCTCAATCCTTTTGGATCTTGTATCAGTCATGAGGACAGTCTGCTGCAGAATCCAGATCATCCATTGAACAAACAAGCACCAAACTTGATAGCACTGAGACAAAGAAACACAGCTTAGCAGAAACTTATGAATGACAATTTTCAATAGAAATCCAGGACAGTCAAACAGACTTGAAATTGAATTTTAGAGTACCCAGAAATTAGGTGCCTTGACTCTTTGCTATTAATAGATCTACCAGACTTTGAAACATTCAGATGAAGCACCAGTGTTAATTGATAGCTGTGTGCAGAAAGAAGATGTATTTATTCCAGCTCCTCCACTGGAGACATCGGCAGTCTTTGAGAGAAACAGGAAAAGTTCTATTTTTAAGGGCAGGATGGTGACAGAAGGTGGTGCATGTCCAGCACAGAGGGACCAGGGCTGTCCTTGGCTGATGGCCAGCTGAGACAAAGGTTCAAGCGAGAAGCCTGGGGACAGCTCAGGCTGCATTTTGGGGAGTAAGACTAAGGCAGGAGCAGGAGCTGGTGCTGTGGTTCAGGCAGCAAACACCCAGGTTAACTACCAGGGAAGCAAATAGGCTTGATGCTGGGACTAAGAGGGGGGAGATGCACACAGAGCTCGGGGCAGAGCAGCACCACCCCTTCCCAGCAGCGTGGGGTGCCAGATCTCGAGCTGCTGTTCAGCAGCACAGTGACAAACCCGGGGTGGGGCACAGCACAGCCAGGCCTTCTGCAGCTGCCCTCGCTCGTCACGCTTGGAACGTCTCATCAACAGCCAAAGGTCCCAAAAGACAAATAACATCGCTGTAATGTGCATCAGCTGTCAGATTCCCAGAATAACCTCCTTCACCACAGCTGAGAGGACAGAAGAATGGATTTCAAGGGTGTTTATTGAATGTATTCATGCTTTCTTCTCCTAGGGTAGCAACACATTTAGAACAATTCAGTATTTACACACCGAAAAGGCTTTTTGACGCAGCTGTGGTAGTATGAACTGAGCATTCACCTTTTTTTTCCCAGCAGTTTAAGATAAAAGTCAAATATTTAGGGCACGGAATGTTGTGCTTGTGTTTGTGCAACCCAGCTAGATGTTTCTACTGGCATGGTGCACTGGCTAACACAGCCTTATGCGAAGAGACATACAGACATCAGAATGAATTACCACCTGTGTTCACTGAGCTGATACCTGCCAGAAATGCTGCTGTCTGTAAAGGTATTCGTTGTCATTTTGGGGAAATTAAGTCTCAAGAGCAGGAGCTCAAAGCTCGTCTGGTGTTGGTATCTCCCTGTTGAAGGGTATTGAAAAAAAACCTAAAAGGGGATAAAAAAAATCTCCTCTTATTCATGAGGGATCCAAGAAATTATTGAAAGAGTTAATGGCTGGATGTGCTGTCCTTGGAACTGCTGGAACAACTCACTGTTGGTCTGACTGAGCAGGAGGCAGGGTCAGGTCCTGTGTGACTCATGCAAGGCACTGAATGGGCCCAGTATTGCCTAAAATTGATTCTTGCACTACTTCTTCCCTTTGCTCTCGGGGTAAAGGGACAGCTCGTTTCTGGCGAAATTGCCCTACTTCCCAGCCTGCTCCCAAGCACCCCTGGAAGCCCTGCTTCCCTTAGCTTGCTGCCATGTGCTGCAAATCCAATGATTTACAGCACTAAAAATTACAGCCTCCATGATTCACGTTGCTGATGCTCTCATAGTCGCCTAATCACTGATACACATTTTACAAAAAGTTGACAAATATGTCAGGTTATTGAGGTTCATTTGAGCTTTGGCTACGGATGATTTAATACAGAAGGAAATCAGGTTAGGGAAAGCTCTGAATATGTATTTTCCAGGGGGAACAAAAAAAAAAAAGTTTTTTCTCGCCTCCTCTCACTGCTTCTCAGTCATCGAGAGAGAAAGAAATGATGAAAATGACACATGAGCTGCTGCAAAGCCTAAAAATAAGACAGCTTTTATTTTATATTTGGAAAAGGGAGATTAGTTTGTTCTGCGGCTATTTTTCCTTTTTTTTTTTTTTTTTTTATCTCTAAACAAGGTGGCATTTAAAGCAGACACTCACCACATCAAAAGAGGCAAACAAATTTATTGCATTTTATTGCTGGTGAGGTGGATAATGGGAAAAGATGTGAAAAGTGAGGGAGAGTGTGGGAAGTGGGGGCACTTACAGGGAAATGCATTTGTGTGGGTTGGGTTTAGCGGTTTGAGACAGAAAAGTACTTAGACAAATTGCTTTGCATTTACACTCAGAAATGAAGAATAGCCCATCTCTTAAAAGGAATTACATGTGAGCCGTTCTTGAAGCTGGTATTAGGTAGGCAGGACTGAGGATGCTGCTGGCAGGAGACTTCATGTGGAAGTGCTAATTAAGGCCAGACCAAATGGATAACCTTCCAGGTCAGTGACAGTAAAGGTCCTGAGGTTAAAAAAAGAGGACAACTGTCTGCTAAGGGACTTTTTTTTTTTTCTGAACTAAAAAAATAAGTCCTGCTCCTTACAAAGAGTTTTGACATTGGCCTCAGACACAAACTGCAGAAATAAAAAAATAAAAGCCACCGAGTTCATGCTTTGAAGTTCACTAGGATTAGCCACACAAGAGCAAATTCCAGGAAGAGAAGGTAATCAAAATGCAGGCAAGCAATTAGATCTGCATATTAAGTATGAAAATACACAGTGCTGGGTTGCATATTAAGTAAGTGCAGTAACCTTGTGCTTCTGGAGCTGCTCAATGAGGTTACTGTGCAAAGGAGCTCAGAGGACTCACCTCCTGAGGGGAAAATTGCTTTTCTTTGGCCATAACCATGGATATGGTGCTGAAAATGCCCTTTGTGTTTGGTCTTATCAGCAAGGGGGCTGGGGACAGTGGGCAGCAGTGAGCCCTGCCCAGCCTGGGGAAACTCAGCCACGTGTGGTGGGCACCTGGTGGGCCTTGGGCAGGACTGGGTGAGGCACAGTGGGTGAGGGGCTGCCCTTGGGGTGCTGCCAGCCAGCCAGAGTGCACGAGAGATTCCTGAGCCAGGGCCTTGGAGAGCTGTGCAGGGCAGAAGCTCTCACCGTGCTTGACTCACGACTCTGCTCTGAGCAACAGACTGGGAATTTTAAAATTTTTATTACTGTAGTGGGCTTTTACTGCTGTAGAAGGAGCCTATTCTAATTTTGGAAACCAGTGCTTCCTGAAGAAACTACATTTTATCTGTAATTATTATTAGATTTTTTTCCTTCTCTCTACAACTGAGGACTGAGATTTTCAGAAGCCTGTGCATTGCGTTGAGCCCTCCCTGCTCTCTGCTCTTCCTCACTGGCAGTGACCACGGAGCTGGGAAAAGGCGCCACCACCCAGGCACGGGCCCAGGTGCCTTTCTGTTCATCATTGCAGTCACAATTCACGGCTGTCGGAGGTCGGAGTTGCCTCAGCTGTAAGGTTTCAGCACGGAGCTGCTACCCTGTGCCCCTCTCCTGTCCCTAACACACTCTCAGGAAGAGCCAGATGCTGATAATCCCCATATTAGAGGCTTAGATTGCCTCAGGGTCCTAAATGCTTCTGTTGGTTAGGACTCAAAGGCAAGCCACGAGCTCCTGGCTTGTCGGCTCAGTAATTGCTTTCTAAAATCCTGTGGACTTCCAAGGGAGATTTATCCTCACCTTCTCAAGGAAGATTGTTGGTGTGGGGTGAGAAACATGAGCACAACTCAAGTTCGAGGTCATCTGACAGTTTAGGTGACATTTTTAGAATAAAAAAAATGCCTGTCTTCCTGGCCTTCCTGTCCTTAATTTCTCTGTGTCCCTCTAATCCTTCCATTTATAAAAGTCTCTTGAAGATGAGGTAACTCGCTCATTCCAAGTGGTGGTTTTTGTTGTTTCTTTTTTTCTTTATGGAGCTTGAGATTGTGGGAGGGAAAGAAAGTAACAAGCAAAGGATGGGAAGAATGATCACCTCTAAGGCAAGCAGCTTACTATTTCATGAGCCAGACAAAACCGTTTTGGATGAGCATCGAACACACAACACAGCCAAGATGTTTTATTGTTCTCTTTGTCCCCCTTCTAGAAACAGCATGTTTGAGGAATTGTCCCTTTAAATCTACTCTTAAGTGTCCCACTTCACCAAGCTGGAATTTGCTGTGTTTATCAGCCCTGTGTGTCGGCGTGGGTGTCAGAAATATGCAGGTGATGTCATTTTTCATTCCCTCACCCGGGGTTTAATTGACAATATCATTCCACACCGCTCCTCCCACCCTCCTTCCACCTCCTCAGTTTAAACCTTGTTCTCCCAGGCCTTTTGGGCCAACACTCTTCAAAAATGTGTTACCTTCATCATTTTAAGTTTTCTCTAAGGCAGGGAATTTTCATGACTCCATTTTTACATCGTTCTTGGTGTGGAGAGGAAAGAAATGTCCAATATGAATTTTCTGTAGTACTCCTATCTGGCAATAATTTCTTTGGCACACAAAATGGAGAGAGAGCTCACTATTGATCATAGAACCTGGCCATTAGCTGACTTTGAATTATGAAGATTTGTTGCCTTCATTTTATTATCTTTTTAATAAACAAAATATATGCCTTCCGAATTCTCTCTTCTGCGTAGAATTTGGTGTTGGAATATCTATTTTTATATAGCCATATGAAATAAACCATGGCAATAAGTCCTTGGGTGAAGCATTTTATCATACCTTTAATCAATTCAGCAAAGATTCCAAGGTAAACAGTAAAAGTTTTCCCTTTCTTCCCCCCAGTGGGATACACCATTACTAGAGGAAGTGCAAGTTTAGAAAAGAAGTGGTTGGAAGATACAGGGAAAAAAGAAAATGCAAGAACTTAATTGCATTGAGAGAGGAAAGGTCTCGGTGGCCTGGCTCCTCTCTTTTCAAAGGATCTTCCTGCTCCTCGCATCTGAGGGGCTCTTCTGGAACGAAAGCCCCAAGACCAGCAATCATCCATGGGCTCCACATAGACAAGTGTCCTTGGGACTGTCCTGGGAACCAAAAGTCAAGCTGTGAGGCAAAGCTCTGCCTCTGCTTTCTCTTCCCCCAAGTGAATGGGAACATTGATGTATTCAGCTCGTTTCTCATCCCCAGCTTCCTCTGACTCATAAACAGAGATGCAAACAAAACCACCTCCACATTCGAGTGGAGCTGTGCCTGCGAGGTAACAGGTAATATCTAAGGCACTGGAGTAACTTGGGACCATAAGCCAGCCCCTTCAAAAGCCAGGCTTTCAGGCTTCTGAAGCTGTCAGGCAAAGCCACAGCCTGGCCTGAAGTCCTACATCTTAGTACTTCCCTCAGGATGGTTACAGTACAGTTGTCTGGGATTACTCACGGAGTCAATTAAGGAGATAAAGTAAAAGTGTGAGTGAGAGCGTATTGGGTAATTCAGGGGTTGAAAGGCTACATTGAAACACATCTGGTGATAATTAAGTTTAACTGTACAATTTTATCTGGCCAAACATAATTACTTGCGACTAAATGTATGTCAGGGCAGCTGATTGACACACTGCATAACCATGGCAAGCAGAGGACAAGGCTTAGGTCAGTTGCAAAAAAACATCCTTAAAGGGATGGAGCAGGACAAAAAAAATCCAATTATTGGCAATTAACTTCACACAGAGTTTAAGACTCTTTTTTTTTAAAAAAAGTTTTGTCCCAACCTAGAGCAAGATTTTCTTTTATTTTCTTCTGGGCTGTCTCTTCTATCGGGCTAAATGTAGGTATAACACAAAGTTAAAGTGATTACAGTTCCGTCCTTTATTGTGATTAATGCTATGAGTGGAAACAGTTACTGAAAAGAGGCAGGAAAACAGTGGGTTTAGTGTGGGCATGACAGGAATCAGCAGCAATGTCTGATGGAATCCACAGGAGCTGGTGATTTGCCAGTGCTAAACAAATGCTGAAGCTGGTTAGGTTTTGTCTAGAAGTGCTACCTATGTGTCCTGCTTCATGTATTGTTATCTTCTCCGAACAACAACAAAAATCTCCTTGAAATGTGGTTTGAATTGACCCTGAGATTAACTCAGTTGGCTCAAGCCTGGTGCTAATAATGCCAAGGGTGTAGATTCAATCCCTGTATGGGCCACTCACTTCAGAGCTGGACTTTTGAAGGTCCTTACGGATCCCTTTGCTACTCGGAATGCTCTGTGATTCTGTGAATAGTGTTTGTAACCACCATTACTTTCATCGTCTTGCCTCTCCTTGTACTGCTGTACTGACCTATTACTCCAGGAGGGCTGCAGCTGTGCAGTCCTGTGTTTGCGGGTGTTTGGCACAAAGAAACTTGAAGACTTGCTCCAGAATTCATCAGGTATTGAAGAAAGGACATTCTTAACTGAAAATTGCTTTTCACTTCTTCATTTTTCCTTGCCAGGAAAGGCTGACTTCCCACAGGCGCAGTAATTCAGTGCGGGCTCTACAAGGATGCCAGTTTTACTGAAAATCCAATCTCTTCACCACAATAGAGGGCCAGCTGAGCTGCCATCCACAGCAGCACTCAACTAACCCGGTGCCAGCAGTGTGTGATTCATTGATTATTATCGAATGAACTTTCACGTCTAACTTCAGAAAAGAATTAGACAGAGATGAAACTCACTGTAAAGGGCAGCTGAGCAGACTTAAGTCGTAACGATGAAAAGGAATGATTACAACTCTCAGTTGTACCAAGAAACACTTGGGCCCATGCTGCTTTTACTTAAATGTTATTTAGACTTCTGCAATTTTGTTTACAGCATGTCTCAACATAAGGTGCCATATGGCAGTAGAGGAGTGGGTGCTAATAGGAGCACATGTGAGACAACTGCGTCTCTGTGGACCCCCTTCCCAGCCACCCCAGGAGCACTCCAAGTTGAGACTTTTAGCCTGAAGGCAACTGAAGTTTGCCAAAGACTTTTCCTGGTTTCAGCTCAGGTGTTTGGGCGGCCATCTGACACATTAATAAATTAATGAGCATCAGGATTATTCCCAGCCTGTGTTTTTCAGGAAGATGGATCACCAGGATGCTGTGATCCTATTTATCACCGCAGAGCACCTGGAGGCTTTGGATCTGGGATTGTCACTGCAGGTAACAATGCAGGTCTGCCTGCACTCAGCTCCTCATCCCCTTTAGATCACACAGCTGATGCACGGGTGATGAGGCTGGGCTGGTGGCTGGAATTGCACCCTGGCAGGCCAGCTGAGCATGGGAAAGGCTGGGACACTCTGTCTCCGGCCCTCCCTGCAGCACAGGAACAGCTGGGCTGACTCTGCCAGCACTGGCCTGTGCACTTGTTTAATTTCCCATTTCAGTCTCTTGCCTGCTGGCTGTGCCCACACCTTTGCTGGGGTCTGTGCTGAGGCACAGCCTTTGTTTTCTGTTCCTCAGAGCCCTCCAGGTGCACTGCACACGTGTGCCTGAGATACTCCACACGTCAGTCGGGCCAAGGTGAGCTCTGTGACCTCTGTGTTTGCCACGGCTTGAAACCATCCTTTAATAATGTGGAGCCTGTTGGAGGCTTTACTGGGTGCATTCCACACACACACACAAATGATGAAAATATTTCATCATTTTTCAAGGAAGGAGGAGTTCAAAAAGGAGATAAATCAACATCCGATGGAATGGATATTGATTCATTTCCTCGCCTTTGGAATGAATACCTGCCCCCCAGCAAAAAGCTATGAAGGGGAAGCCACTGCTCATCTCAAACAAACAAGTGTCAATAAATCTTAATCCTGCTAAAAGATAGTTCTGAGAGGAGCCCAGCTAAATTCAGCTTAGCATTCCTGCAACCAAACATGGCATTACCTTTCTCTTTTACTGTTGGACCTACTACTTGGGCTGTGCTTTTTAATGAAAAATTACTTAAATGTAGAACAAAATTCTCATTTTAATAGCAAAACTGCATTCACATTCTTCCATTTGTTCTATTTATTCAGGGGAATTCCACATTTTTCTCACTGAATATCTGACTTTGACCTATGGCAGTACCGCAGGTCAGAGAGTGCTTTAGGAGCTTCCAGCAGGATATCTCTGGTCCAAGCAATCTGGTAGGGCTGGAATCCACACAGTACTGAACAAGCCTTTGGGTACTTGTTCTGCTCCAGACCGAGTCTCAGGAACCCGAGGAGCTGCAAGCAGGTGCTTAGTGCTGGGGGAACGTGTCAGTAAATCCCAGATTTGGGCCTCTAGTTCATGCTGGACATACTTCCTCTGAATATTTTACAACCCTTTTAAAATGTATTCACTTTGCACAAATTCCTCTTGTATTTGCTTTCCATGAATATTTATGGAGCTGGCGTTGCCGCTGCGCACGATCTGCATTGAAGGTATTTTAAATCACTCTCTGGGCCAGTCACACAGGCACTACACCTTCCCCCACACTCCCCATCAGGCCAAAGTGGCATGAGGTGCCTCGTGGGATCAGCCACAGCTCATTGTGGAGCTCGGAGCCTCTTTGGGCAGCAGGAGTTTCTCCTCAAATGCACATAAATGTTCCTAACACCTCCACATGCCCAGGCAGACAGCACCAAGCCCGCACTTCTGGCTGCAGGGTCAACACACAGTGATAAAGGAATGACATCGAGAACCACTGCAATCAGACAGATCTTGGGATTTGTGGTTGGGTGTGGTGGGAGCTGCCTCAAAAAGGGCCTTAGAAGTTTTCTTCTGTAACTGCTGTAAGACACTGCCGATGTGTAACCATCTCAAGTGTGTCTCAGGCTGACACACAGAAAGGATTGTGTCCAGTAATCCACAGTAATTATTTTCTTGCTGCTCCTCAGTCCTTGTTATTCAGGCAACCGCCTTGCTAATGGGCAATTATGGAATGACCTGCGTGGAAAAAATTGCTTTTTATATGAATCTATATATCATTAGAGCATGACGGCATCTCTTTTTCTATATATGTCATATATCTGTGTGGGTGTAGGATTTGTATATTTTATAAATACAAAAATGATTAATAACATGCTTTATTTGCATATATATATTTAAATACGCATTTTAGACATATAGTTCAACATCTGCAGTCTATAAAAATACACAT
>VZTA01012787.1:207681-254578 GCA_013398855.1 Mohoua ochrocephala | reverse complement strand
AGGGTGGTCGTTTCTGGGCCGAACCGGCCGAGCCAAAGCCAGGCACATCAGCCCACTACCCCACTCCCCCCCGGCAGTGGCAGTGCGTGCCCCCAGCAGAGCCCAGCTGGAGGCAGCCGTGTGTGCCCAGGGCAGTGCCCGGGGCAGGGCCAGGCCCGTGCTCACCCCTCCTGGAGCTGCTCGTTCCCAGACTCCTCGGCCACCAGGATCTCGTACTCCTCGGCCGCGTACCTGTCCCAGTCCGAGGGCTCGGGGCCGTCGCTGTCCACGTCCTAAGGAGATCACACAGTCAGCCTCTGGGGTAGCAAGGGATGGATGGAAACACCCAGGCAAAAATTGCCTTAACTGACAAAATCACAACCATCTTAGCGTGCTCTAACATCTGCACACCAAGGGCTATGAAAAAATACCTCTCACGGTCTGTAAAGCTCAGCATGTGACTTGAGCTGCCAACAAACTGCATCTGTTCCACTTCACAAATGCAACAACCACACATTTGCTGTGCTCCAGCTCAGTCTGTGCACGCCATACAGGACTGAAGACCTCGGTGATTTCAGTTCTGCCCGTCAGAGGTTAATTGTAACTGATCTTTTGAGGGACTCTCTGCAGTTTGCTAAGTTAGGGCAAGTTTCAGAGAAGATTACAGGGTAACACCTCTATGAACACCTGGCCCTCTGCCATTTACTGCAGGATGGGGATGATCAGTTATCCTCCAGTCCCACTTGACTGCTTTTACCATGATCCAGTTTAAACACACACACAAACAAACAAACAAACAGGGTGGTTCTGTTGTGGGACGTATTTAAGCCCTGAATCATGGAACCACGAAGTTTCTATTGGAGATTATGTGGGAACAGCTGTGAGGGAACCAGAGCTGGTTTTGGCATCCCCTCCATGTTTCTGCACTTTGAGCAGATAAGAGGCCGCTGGGAGACAGTCAATAAGCTGTACTTGTGAAAAAAAGTGTTCTTCTATTCAGTTGGATTTTCCCTACATCCAGGAGCACTCTAAAGAGGAGTGTGAGATTTCTTTATTTAGAAATGAAGGTGGTTTATACCTTTTGCACTGCAAAGGGATCCCTCTGTTCATTGTCCAGATATTTCTCTAAATTGAAGAAGGTGTTGAAGAACACATGAGCCATTCTGCACCTCTTCAGGTCTCGCAAGGTTACTCTTCCTACAGAAAAAACCCACACGGTTGTGTTACCGAGTTCTTACAAAAGATTTAATTGTAACACCAGTAGGCTTCAATGTCACAAAATTCCTTCCCAAGTCAGTCAAGGATTTCAACATTATTCAATAAATGGGTGTGTTTATTAAGCTTAAATCTCACGTACCTGTGGAGGCCTTTGACATTCATGTGAAATAGGAAGGAATGTGAATGGGGATGGTTCAGTTTTACAGTGCAGACTGTCAGCACATCCCACAGCTGCAGTACACAAGAGCTGCTGCTTCAGTCCCAGGCAGTTCATTCACAAGCTCTCTTGTTTTAGTGTTTCAGACCTCCTGGTGCACAATATCACGGCCCAACGTGCCCTAATTTCTGCCCTGGGACTCTGACACAGGGCTCTGCCTGTAGATGGGTTTCACAGTGGCTTTACCTTCCCAATCCCCCACAAATGAAAGGGGATGAAAGCTCTGCCTAAACAGGACTCACCTTCCCTCTCCGGCTTAACGAGGTCCAGCATCTGGCACAGCAGGTCCTGGAAGGGCAGCGGCTCTATGCCCATCACCTCCATGCGCTCACACTGCTCCTCATAGAAGTACTCCAGCTCGTACATGGACAGCACCCCGTCCCCGTCCAGGTCCATGCAGCGGAACCAGTACTCGATGCTGGGAACAGAGCAGGGAACTGCAGCAGTGCACTGGGACATCCACGCAGCAGGGACTGCAGCAGTGCACTGGGACATCCACGCAGCAGGGACTGCAGCACTGCACTGGGACATCCACGCAGCAGGGACTGCAGCAGTGCACTGGGACATCCACGCAGCAGGGACTGCAGCAGTGCACATTCCCCCTGCCCGCCCCCAAGGCTCTTCTGCCACAGCCTGGCACAAACCCAGGGATGACAGGACCCCTTGGGAAGGGTCAGGGCACAGGCCCACACTCCAAGCATCTCCTGTCAGTCTCCCAGGTGGCTGTGAGCAGCACAGCCATGCTCGTGACCTGCCTCACCTGTACCCAGTGTCCACTGTGCTGCAGCCCAAGGGGCTCACGTAGGGCAGGGAGTCCCTGTCGGACCCAGCAGCAAGAGTTGGCCAAACAGAGCCAGCTCTGAGCCCAGGACACTGCAGGGACCCTGGCGAGGGACAAGGCAGCTGTGTCATGCACTCGTTTGCTCCTTTATACACAAGGCAGAGCTCTCAGGCAGCTGCACTCTGCATCCCTCCTCCCCTCTAGAGGGTCCAAAGCCTGCAGTTCTGGATTCTTCTTCTCTTGTTATGTGTAAGATTCCTTGTGCTGACACTCACGTGCACATCTGGATCACCCCTGCACAGCAGTGTCCCCCTGGCTGTACAAACCAGGCCACAGGCAGGTTTTACAAAGTGCCACAGTGAAGTTTCCCCACAAACCCTCCTTACACACCCACTCCACCTGTGAGGGGATGTGGCCCACTGCTGCCAGTACCTCAGGAGTGTGTGCTTGGAGCCAGTGCTTCATGGCATGAGGTGATCAAAAGCACTGGTGACTACCAAGACATTTAAATTACAAGAAAATTCTGCTTCTGCACAATTTTTCCTTACGAAAGGCAAATGATTTGACCAACCATCAACAGTAAGATGTTTTCTTCCTAACCATCTCCAGCCCCCAAGCTGCTGTCTCTTGTAGAAAGTGGTAGGCCACAGAAGTTTCCATATCTTATTTGCTCATCTCGATGATCTTACAAAGACACAGAAATCAGTCTCACCTTGTGGCACTCCTTTTGTCTTCCTCCGAAATCAGGAGCCACACAAAATCCGCGTAACTCATGCGCCCTTCCTTTTGAACTTCAGTGCCTCTAGAAGACACACCAGAAAAAAAAAATTAAACATCACTAGGCCCCTAAATACTCAGGAGGTCATCAAAGATATTTTTCAAATCATTAGTGAGAGAAAACGGGGCACTGTCACCCATTTAGCCTGTACTCCCTGCACCCTGCAGCACCAGGCACGGCATTTGCTGCCTTTTTGTCACTGCAGAGCTGAAGCTCATCTGGCACATCCCCTCCCACAGCAAGTCCCTTTTCAGAGACTTCAAAGCAGTGCTCTCCAGCCATCCCTGTGCCATGTCTTCCAGCTATGCCCAGCTACCCCATCCTACGGGATTTTTATTTTCTTAATGTACCCAGAAGTCTCACTCCATGTTCAGGCAGTGGCAGCTGCAGCTGGAGCACCCTGTTGGAAACCATTCTGATCAGGGGCATTTCTGAGAGTAACTTGTATTTCTCAGCCTGACAGAAATTCCCTTTCCTTCTTTCCCCAAGCAGAGTGCTGTTCCTCACCTCACCACAGCGCCGCTGAATATCCGCTCAATGATCCTGTTCGACAAAGCTGGAAACAAGGAAAACACGGAGAAAATGAAGCTACGGCTCACAGGAGTAACTACAATCAGTTGTTCATGCTGAATCCACACAAAGCCCTTTCCCATTGTTAAGAGATGGCTCTAACTACACTGCCTGTCTAACCAGCCTCTGTTTGGCAGCATTTTCTAAAACCCCAAGATGATTCTCCCAGTGTGCCTGCCTTTGTATCCTTCCAAGCACTACACTGTCCCACAAAGATGGCAACTGCTATCTGGATCCTTGGAAATGGGCACGTTACTCCTACTTTGCTGCAGCAGGATTTGCCACACAGCAGAAGGAGACTACCCCAGTGTGTACTGCAAAAGAGGTTCAGTTATCGAGCAAAAATGACACATCAAGCCCCTGCAAAACTCTTTTGAGGAGAGGACAGGCTGTGGCATCCATGCTGCAGGGAAGACAATGAAACAGCAGCAGAAAGGTGAGGCTCTGCCAGCCAGGAGATGTGTGGGATAGATTGCTATGGCAGAGCACAAGCCAAGCAGCAGGTACCAGTTCTGGGCAGGATTTGCACAGTGACCTCACACCCTCCCAGGCAGCCGAGCCCCACTTGGACTCCTTCTACACATTCTCCATCACTCCTGTGGCACAGTTCTGGCACTGCAGCCAGGCAGACCCAGCCTGCCCCACCCCTCAGGTGCCCTGGCACAGCTGACAGGCTGCTGGGCACTGCACCCACGGCTTCTCCCCTTAATCCTTGGCTCCCCAGCACCTCAGGGCTCTCAAGCCTCCTGTGCAACAAATACTCCATCCCACGCTGCAGCTTCCCAGCAGGGACCATTCCCCAGGGATCACCCACCCCAAGGGAGGCACTCCTCCATTCTCACCCACCCAGCCCTATGATCAACGCTGCCGAGTCCTGTGACTGCCACACACACCCAGGACCCCCATGGCCTCCCCATAAACACCTGCACTTGGAACACATGGGCCCTCTGGGGATTTGTATTCCATTAATTTATCTATGGCCCTTGAACCTTCGAAAACAAATTGCATCTGCCCAACTTGTGGGAAGGAAGATCCATACTGAACTGCAGAGATACTCTCCAGAGTCCATCTGCAAGCTGAAATCCCCCAAGCCTCACTGGACTCTGGAATTCCTCTCATGCATAACTAGAGTGCACTTCAACAACCTCTGAAGTTCACACGGGCTCATCCTTCTTGTTCCTACTCCCAAGTTCCTGCAAAGCCCTCAGTAAAGAATAAACAAGTTCCAAGGACATTATTTTAGCCTGTCCTCCTGGCAGTGACCCACACATGAACAGAAGCTCCATCTGTAGCTACTCATGCAGTGTGTCCTGCAGTTCTCTGTGTCTAAGCTTGTACAACTCCTTCTCTAAATCAGCATTTAAGAGATGGGCGGCTCCACTGAAACTTTTTTTTGAGCCATCAAATCAACAAAATTAAAGACAGGATTTCTTCTTCAATAGGAACATTATATTTTCAGCAATGCCCTCACTCCACCACATCTGCAGGCAGCATACCTTGATCACTGTACCTAGCCAGGTCCTTCTGGCTGATGTAAAGGTCATGGTCAGTGTCCAGCTCCCAGAATTTGCAGTATATAACATAAAAGTGCTCGTAGGAGAAGTAATCTGTGATCTGATTTATGTCATCCTCTTCTTCCAAGAGAGCAAGGGTCTGAAAGGGTACAAATACAGTGGGAAGTTAAACCTGGATGAAGAGGCAGCTCAGCAACCCAAGTGCTCCAGTTTCTCAGGAAGCTGGGTGAACACAGCCCTGAGAGCTAACCCAAACTAACCCAAAGCTCAGCCTTTCCCCCGTAGATGTGACTGCTGTATTCCTTAGCAGGCACTTACAGAGACCTGGCTCGGCCATCCTGCTTAGCACAACATCTCTGCCACTCCTGTCAACAATTTCTGCTCCTTTTCAGCTGTAGTGAGGAGTGAGGCAGAGAAACAGGAACACAAACTGCTGTGTCAGCTGGGATCCACGCTCCTGGAAACATTCCTGACCTGCACCAGAGACTCTTAGAGCCACTTCCAGCAGCAAGTCCACAGTCCTCCACAGAACTGAGATACGTCTTTACACATCACACATCCCTGTCTGCCTCCCGAAGGGCAAAATCAAGTCCTGTTCCAGGCTTACACCCGGACTGGGGCAGGAGGGATGGACCCCAAACCAATCACACTGACTTCCCCGTGCTGTCGCTGGCAGGAATCATTCTGGTTTAACTGGGAGGCTCAGACAGATTTCCAACCAGAACATCTGCTGACAAGTCTTACTAGGAAACATTTAGTGCTTACATCCACGTTTCATTCCCACTCCACACCTTCCTGTCCTTCCCGGCAACAAGAGGGCATTGCACGTTTCCCAGTGCCACCTCCCTACTTTTCTTCTCGGTGCAGAGGCCGTGGGACACCAGAAGCCTTCTTGTCTAATAAATCACAGCTCCAGTGAGCTGCAGGCCTGGCCTCCCCTGCCCTCACAGCCTGAGCTATCCCAGGGAATGGTGTCCCCAGGGAGACAGGCTCAGTGGCCCTGCTATCCATAACCACAAAAACAGATGCTGTGCTCTGTGTTTGCACTGGAATTTCAACATCAACTTCCAGCCACCTCCACATCCAAGGAATCCAACTGAATCCAAACAAAACTCTCACCTCCTGCTATCCACCGGGTTCAGTGAAGTTTCTGGCAGGGATGGCACTGCCAGACCTGCACTGTTCTGACTTGCTGACACCCAAGTCCAGACACCTTTGACCCATCACTCACTGGCCTCTCCAGACTGTGTGTGTCTCTCCCTCTCTTTACAGATGGTAATCACTCAGGGAGCTTTTGCCATAACTATTTTTTTCTTTCGCAGCTCACACCCAAAGATGCCATTTACACATGCAAGGAGCTGAACTTCCCTGCTGCAGGAGATGAAAGGCAGAGTAGATACGGAAGGAGAAAAAGGAAAAGAGTATTTAAAGGGAGAAAATGAGTGAATAAAGATGCAGGATAAGCTGGGAAGACTTATTTGTAACAGAGGTTGGCAAGGAACTGGGATCCCAGGGCTTGGACTGCCATGAGCCAATTCAAAAGAGCACTCGTTTTTCCTTTAGCTGATGGGGTCAGTAGGAGAGATGTCTGAAAGCACAAAGAATGTGAATTCATACTTGAGGGGTTTGAGGAAGACAGCACACTGCACCTGGAAGGGCAAACAGGACACTGGAGGGAAATCTCACTGTGTCAGCCAAGTGCTTCACCTTTCAGCCTAAAGACTTCCTGCCTCTTTAGGATGGGCTGGACATGAGCAGCCTGAGACATTTCAACCTGGTGCTCTTTTGGGCAAAATACACAGAGGACAGAGATCCAAATCCTGACATAAGGACACGCTGCAGGCACTGGAACAAGAACTAAGCTCCATTCATTATCCTGGGGAGATTAGCTCCCGAGGTGCCTAGTCCTGCAATTGCAGAGATGCTCCTGACCAGCTGTCAGTGGGCTGAGGGCTGCCTGGGAGGCAGGAAATTGGCTCTCCTACCCCTGGCGCTTCTGCAGCTCTTCCTGGCTGCTTGTGAGCCACTTCACATGGGTGCACTGCTGCGTCCTGCTTCCCTTCCTGCTGGCTGGACCAGGAGCCAGGCTGCTCCATGTGGCCTCAGAGCTGGTGCAGGGTCATGCCCTGACCTCCTCTCAGTGCCCTGGGGCCACTCCTGTCCCTGCTCTTCTCTTCTCACCTCAACTCAGACACAGCTCCTCCAGGAGCCCCAGCAGACTCCTGGCACTGAGCACTTGGCTCATCCCACTGCAGCCCATCCCTCACCACCACCCAGCTACAGGAACGAGGAATGCTGCCCCTCTGGATCCTGTTCCCACAGAAACCCACGTACTTGCAAGAAGTTGCTTTTCCTCAGCTCCGTTAGAGTGATCCTCCCCGACCAGGATCGATTGACTGTGTAGAATATCCTCTGTATAACCTGCAACACAAGAACAGCGCTCTTGAAATCAGCTCCAGAAACACAGCAGTTTGGGAACTTCAATGCAGGACCTTGGTCTACTCCCTCATCCTAAGGAGACTTCATTTTGACAACTGTTTTGTGATCTTTTCTGTAGATACTGCTATCCTTAACTGACTACACAGTCTGAAAGCAACGTTTGCTTCTTAAACAGCATCATCCCTTTCCAGTCTGCAAACATTTTCACTGCTCTAAATTCACCTCTTTGGGCATGCAGATGTATTATCTATGTCAGGGAACATGTTCAAAAGTGCTGATGAATCACTTTGAGTTTTTCAGGTGTAAGGGGCTGTAGTTTGCATGGATCCCCAATGAAATAGGGTTCTAGGGGAGAAAAAAAAAAGGACTTCTGATTCTTCTGGTTCCTGCAGAGGAAGCAGGACATGTAAATGAAAACCACAATTAATGTCTGACCCACTGTAACTCTAACAATGTCTCGTGTTCCCAGTGCCTCTGCTGAAAGTAAGCAGAAGAGGTTCTGTTTGCAATTATTTTGGGCAGGTGTTAACCTCATTTGCCTCCTTTCCAGATCTGCCTCTGGTGAAATTGAGCAAAAATCACGGGGGAGAGGCACAGACCCCTCAGAAGCCAAAAGCAAACAGGTCCCAGTGTGAGACTGAGCTCACTCCCAAGCTCCTCAAAAAGCAAACAGCCCTTCCCAATCTGCTCCTTGTTGGCTGTCAAGTGTCATCACAGAGTGGGGAAAACACAAACGTGTGACCAAGCACATGCAAGAAAAAACCTAACAGGGCAAACAACAACAAATAAATATCACCAGCACGAGAAAGGAGGAATAGAATTCATTTGACTACCAGCACTGAAATCTTGTCAACCAAACCTACTACAAACCTTTGATGTCTCTGACATGTTGGCACATTACCACAGAACTTTGGTAATCTTTAGTGCACGCTGTTCCAACACAAAAATTAACTTTACACAACAACGTGGACATCACAGGGATTAATCCAGCTAGCAGATTAAACAGGATGGATTCCTCTTTTAGCCAGAACTACTTTCAAGTGGGCGACCACTACTGAAGGGCCATCTTTGGACTCAGTCACACAAGTGCTGGTTCTTAGACCAGAACAGATCCAGAACCAAGTATGAGAGTGCTCCCAACAGTCTGCTCTGGGATACACAGTGAGACAGTGATTGCTGATGGCACACACAACTCTGAGAGCAACAAGAATGATGAGAGGATTCAAATGTACCCTGAAGAGAGAGAATTAATACATTCAACTTAGCTGAACATGACAACTGTTAGTAACACTGCAGGCCCTTCATCACTCCAGGCCTAAGAAGTGGATGTCCTTCGAAAGTTGGGTGTCATTTTAATTAAAAACAGACATTTAATTAAATACCAGACCTACTCTAACTGCAGCAATCACTGAGCAATGCTCTGTGGCCTGTGTAGCACAAGAGGTCAGACTAGGTAATTACAATGATTCTTTCTGGTCTTAAGCACAATGCTTGTTTCTTCTTTCATGCCTCTGGCAGCCACTGCCATTCTGGACTCTATTTCTGGACTTTGTTTGGCTTTTGCTTCCAGATTGCACAAGAGCTCAGAGACCAGAGGGGGTCTCACCTCACACAACACCCATCATCACACCTGACAACTCTGTAGCAACTCTTAAAAACACAGGGTGTTCACACCATTCCAAGGACTCAAAAATAGCAATCCCAAGAATCAGAAACAGGACCCCATACCAGTAATTCTTCTTTTCCTCTGCCTGCAGGGTAATAAAAGACAACAAACTATTCCCATTTGTGACACATAAACTGTTTGTCTACCAGACCACATTGATAAAGATATTCCATCTGCTCCCTCCTCACCTCTCTGTAAAAATAAACCGTTCAGAGGTAAAATGGGATCTCTTCTCATGTCTCTTACCATGTTTGGTCACACAGTGCAGGCTTTATTACTCAAATAATGGTCCAGTTTCAGTGGAGAGCACATATTATATAGCTCACTATAAAATCTCATTACTTCTCTTTCTTTTCCAGTTGGTAAACACCAAGCTGTCAAAAAAAGCATTTGGGAAACCTCCTAGAACATCATTACCCAGCCTGAGACAATATGCAGCATGCAAGTCACACTTGTCACTCAGGCCATAACTGGCTTCATTTCTCTGAGTTCAGCACATAACCACAGACCCACAGAACACCCTGAGTTGGAAGAGGGCACAAGGATCACGGAGTCAAATCCTTCATTAGCCTTTGGAAGGAGGAGCCTCTTTCTACTCGCCCATTATCCTCACATAACTGACCATCCATGGATGAGTTCCAGACCTTTTCTGAGTCTTCCCACAGAAGAACAAAAGCAATACCAACTTTTGGACAAAACAGGAACCTTTATTAACCCCCGTGGCCATTGTCCCCTTACACATCTGCACCGGTGCTACTGTGTAAGCTGAAGCACTTTTCCACAAGCTTTAATCTTTAAATTGATTTTAGCTCACAGCTTTCCGAGAGCAGCACGCACTGCTAACTCTGAGCCTGGTCTGAACATTCAGGCAGAAGTCACACTAAAGCTTTACAACAAATGCCACAGGATATTCTGTGATGTTCTGCATCATCTTCAGGAGTTGTCTCTGTTGAAACAAACACAACTGGTTTAGTAATACAGTGGCCAATGAAACAGACATGATACAGATAAAGTTCCAGCCTGTTGTGCCCAAAAGGCCCCTTTAAAAGGTGCTGAGGTGGCAGTAAGAACTGAAAGGTGCATACACATCTTACCCATCCTAGACTGTGAGGTCACTCTCCAGGAGATTTCAGCCAAGTGAGGCCATACCCAGCAATGAACACAAACCCACATGTCCTTACGGCCCTTGTCTGTAACACAAACACGGACTGTAATTCTCGTGTGGCAGCAAACACAGCATTCTGTCTCTGGAAGGAGGTATAAGGCACTCTACCTTGAAGCCATGAAAATGATCCAAGTGGTCTCAAAATCCAAGGACAAAGCTGTTTCCTTCATTACCTCCTGGTGGAAACACTGGATTTTGTAACCTTAAAGAGGGGCGTGCCAAACTGTCTGTGAAAGGAGAGGTGAGCAGCAGGAACTCCTGCCATCAGAGAGCAGAGCCCCTGCTGCAGAGGACCAAGTGCTGCCCCTCCAGATGGGCACAGCCTGCCCAGCAGCCTCCTGCCTCCCCGGGTGCTGACCCTGCTGCAGCCCAGGGGGATTCTGCTGTCAGCACAGACCCCCAGAGCAGTGCTGGAGGACAGCTCACCTCTGTCAGGTGGGCTGCTCCACAGCCCTCTCCCCAGCTACCGGCACCTCCATTCCCTGCTGCCTTTGGAGCAAGCCTTGGAACCCACCTCTGTCCCAGCACTGCCAGTAAGGGTGCCCGAAGGCTCTGCTGCAGCAGGGAAGCACAGCAGACATACCAGCAGGATCAAGAAGCACTGAGGAGCTTCGTGTACTTATGAGAGTCTGGTTCTGTGACTGCTTTGGTGACACAGCACCAAGCCCAGGCACCAGGGAAGTGGTGGAAAAGGAGAGAGGAAGGAAAAGGTGCTGCCCTTTAGCAGCAGCCTGCACTTCAGTTATCTGGAAGTGGAAGCTCAGCTTCACACAGCTCGTCTCAGCCACACTGTGCAGTGCCCCTGGTGAGTCCAGAAAGGGCAGCAAGGGGGATCATGTGAGGGATTACTCTACAAAGACATTTGTTTCTTGCCTGAAAAATACAGGAACAGTGTGACTTAGGAGAAACCCATAAAGGCAGATGCAGAGAGTTGACTTTGTCAGCAGCCAGGGCAACCACACATGGCATTGACCCGTGGATACTGCAGTCAGAAACCAACCCTAGTGTGACCTTAAACCTTTCAGTCTCACCCCTTCATGCACTAGAAACACCAAATACCAGGGTGCACGTGCCACAGGCACTCTCCACGCTCACCCATTCACATGCCTCCATAATTACCTGGCCATTCCTATACCTGTTCTGGCTTAATGTTTATGTTGTCTTGCTCCACAGGGACTGAACATGTTGATTATACACTGCTGTTCACTGTCATGTTCAAGTGCATCTAAAACGTTTAGAACGGATTCTCATGATACATTTTCATTAGTGTGACAGTTCAGGGTTTGCCCTGAAGAAGTGCCTTTGTGCCATCTGCTCCTTACAGGAAAGGAACAAGCCTGTGTGTGCCAGGAGCCTCCCAGCTGCCATGTGTGGTGCAGCCCCAGGCAGGCCCTGGCAAGCAAACAGGACAAACTTTGGGCCCTGAGCCCTGTTGGGATACAGCTCCCACCAGGTCTGTCATTATTTGAACCTGTTACTGCTGCAGAGATAAAACTTCCCAACATTATCCCTTTTATCCAGATTCACACCCAACAGGAGTCAAGCTCAAGGCTTAAAGAAAGTACAAACACACTCAGGTAAAGCAGCAGCCTAAGTGCTGACTGCAGAGCTACAACAAAGCTACTGAACAAACCCCAGCCACACACCCAGTCACAAAAGCTTGTGCACAGAGAGCCTGGACAGGCATCCTGGCAAGAGGATGGTTGGACAGCAGATCCCTGGGGGCAAGGGGCGCTTTGTGCCGAGGAACAGTCACGGATTCTCCAAGCCTCAGTGGCAGAAACCTTCAAACAGGCAGCCTTCCATGTCACAGCAGCCCAGCACAATTCAGGGTGACTTAGCAGCTCTCAAAGACCAAAGAACTTCTTTTCCATTCATCAGGCCAAAAAAGATGTTTTATAGATTTGCTTAAGACCAGAAACAATCATTATCAACCTTTCGAATAACCCCTTGCACAC
This sequence comes from Mohoua ochrocephala, assembly GCA_013398855.1. Classification (NCBI taxonomy): domain Eukaryota; kingdom Metazoa; phylum Chordata; class Aves; order Passeriformes; family Acanthizidae; genus Mohoua; species Mohoua ochrocephala. The sequence continues at coordinate 242,293 of VZTA01012787.1, read as the reverse complement.
ACGAGCAGATTATTTTTCCTTTGGAAGCAGTTGTTGAAGTACCTCATGGCCAGTAATATCAAAACCACCTCTATTTTTAAATAACTGAAGGATTTGCTGGTGGGAACAGTGACAGATCCCAAAGGGAGGCAGTGGCATCGCAGGGGATCAAACAGGCAGCCTACCGTTGTGATATACCGGGAATGGAACTCCGGAGCATCCTTCAGGAACGTGAGGCCAGGATGCGTTTCCACCACATCCTGCAAGGTAACAGAAAATGCAATGAAATAGATTTTCTTCTCCTTTTAATGCTCAGAACTTACTGGGTTTACAAAACCGATACTTTTGCTTACTCTTGAAATTATTTGCAGCATTAACAATAAAACGGAAATCTTTTAATCTATCAAGTGAACCTTCTGTTACTGTAATATAATGCATTTGCTGGGCAATACGCACCTGGTGGGCCACTTTGATTTACTTAAGGACAGAAAAACAAAGGAAGAGAGTTAGTGAGTAGATGAAAACTCATTTCCATTGAACGAGACAAAAATTAATTAGTTGACCATGCAACTATCTCCTCTCCAAGATTTTTGTTTTCCTCCATTAATTGAAGACATTAACATTTGTTGGAACTAGGCGTCAGAAATAAACATTCCTTGAGAAAGTCTCCTTCTATGTCCAATGAAAGCTCTGTGAGCCTCAGAATGCTTACAGATACGATTAGTGCTTTTCCAAAATTCCCTTGGACTACCTGTGGAGATGCCCCTTTCTCAAGACCAGCTTTTTTGTAAGTCCAAACACTGTCTCACAACGCCAAATCTGCATGATCCAGATCCTGAATGAATCACTTCAGATCCTGCATGAATCAATGCCTGTGTCATTTCTCCATGTCTGACTCCTCTACCCTTTAAAGGTGTTCCAAGTTCTGCCGTGCCTGTTGCATGCCATGGTGCCCTCAGGGGTGTGAGATGCCCAATTTTGGGCAGTGTAACAGGATGGCTCAGATGGTGGCGTAAATCAGGGTAGTTTTGCTGATCTCTGGCTGACTGACAGACAGGACTGTGCACGCCTTGGATTGCACCAGGAGCTAAAGAGCAGAGCTGCAATCCACCAGGAAACGCAGCGTGCCCCGTGGAGAAGAGATGAAGAGTAACATGAGAAAATTTACCCATGACAGCCCCAGTTCTGTTTGAGACACAGAAACAGCCAGTGCAGACACAAAATCTTTCCTCAAAGCAGCATCTCCACAGAGGTTTTGCCCAGAGGGCAACACAGTGTGAGAAATCTAGGGATGTGTGGAAAAGATCAGAAAAAGTACAACAGCTGATCAGAGGAGCAGATGGACCTGATTTATAGACACCATGGAGAAGCCCCAAAGCTACCCAGAGCCTGCCTAAATGGCCACAAACAGTTAAAATAATGGTACTTTGTTAAAAATTAATGAAAGGGAAAGAAAGACATGAAATGAGGATGTGCAGATTTAGCCTGAATATTAGGGAAAAAAAATAAGCAGTGGGATTTGTGCACTAGCAGGTTTAGAGGCACATACAGAACAACTGGAACTGCAGAAATGCCAAGATTTCCATGAGATACTCTATCTGGTAGTCTGGCTAGACAAACTCAATTATAATTAACGGTCTTGCCAAGCAACTTTTACAACTTTTCCAATAAACTTTTACGTTATGCTTGACTATCAGCAGCAACAAGCATTTTTCCCAATATCCACATAGAGAAACGGGACAAATTCCAGCTTGGTTACCAGGCACTGATAAATATGAATCCTGACAAGAGACCAGTCCTCAGTGCCTTTAGCAGGATTTGCAGCTGGTTTGGCACTTAAGCACTTAAAAAGCTTCTTTCTATTTCACTCCAAAATGAACCCCACCCAGGTGCTGTCCAAACCGAAGGTCTGCTCGTCCTTGGTAAACATTTAATGCCATGGAAATAAAGAAGGTGCCAAGTGAACACAGCTCGGTGCCCGCCCTCCCTGGGGAGCTGTGGCAGTACCTGGAGCAGCGGGATGAAGTCCTCCTGTTGCAGGCAGTCGCAGCCAGGCTTTGCCAGAAGGGAAGTGAACCTGGAGGCATCGTCGTGGCAGTTGCGCAGGATTCTGCGAGAGAAAGGAGGAGTTACACCCAGCCCTCTGCACCTCCCAGCCCGCCAGGAGCCTCGTCAGGGCCACAAAGGGCCTGACAGCACAATGCACCTGCCCTGGGAATCACACAAAAGCCGACCTCGGACCACCAGCACTTCCTTCAAGGACTTTCAGCTGCACCAGGGCACCCAGTGGGGATTTTTTCCAGGTTAACACTGCTGTGGTAAAGCAGGTTTCTTACTAAGCAGCTGTGGAATCAGAGTAAGTAACCTGACTCTTGCCAATGCTGCAAGTGAGCAGCACCAGCCCAGAGGGATGCCACAGGATGTGCTCTCCAATACAACCCTTCACTTCAATATTTGGGGAGATTGCCAAACTACAGGGACTGAATATTCACCCAGAAAAATCACTTCTCAAAAGGAAAAAGGGCATCCCTCGTTAATTACAGCCCATCCGGAGCTGTGCCCCACAGCCACAGAGAACAGCCTAATGAAGGCATTAGTAGGACTGGGTATTTGGAGAAGTGTGTAAGCTCAGTCCCCTTTGGTTAACAGTGTGCATCTGGCACACCAGTTCCTGTCTCTGTCTGCTCACACCAAATACTGCACTGGCTGAAGGCATCACAGTGACGTGATTCACTCCTGAGAAACCCATGAAGAGAGGAACTCCATGCCATTTACCAAACACTGGGAACAGAACACAGCATTTGGATATACCAGACACTACGTTGTTCACATAGTACGAGGGAAGCTCAGAAAACTACACTGTTTTCTTCAATAACTGTGAAAACACAAATGCACTGTAATTATGTACTGTGAGTGATTATTCACCACTTTCCTCTCAGGAAAGTGTACGAATGTAGTACTGAACTGGCTGTGGTTCTCCTGCAGAGATCACACTAGCTTGTTTCCTGCTAATTCTGGCTTCATCACTCTGGGAAAGGCAGACTTTACAAAAAAAAGGGTTCTTTTAAATAAGCAAAAAAAGATTTAGCAATCCTGTTGGCTGCACATTCCTATCATGGTAACTGTCAATTAACAGATATATTCTAAATCAGCTGCAGAAAGAGGTGCTAATGTTTTAGCTTAAAAAAATCTGGCACATAAAGATGAATTCCAAAGCCCTGTTTTAGCCACAAACGAAAAGATCTGACATTCAGAAGTGTTTTATATTGAGCAATTCCTATAGACTTGAGGAGCAGTGAGCATGTGGCATTTTGAGAAGTCAGTCATCTACTAAGAAGCTTGAAAATAGGCTTCAGCAACTAAAGACACCTGGTTTAAAGTTACACCTGTGTTCATATAGCTGCAGTCGAACTTTACCAGGAATACCACATTTCTTCTGTCTTTCAGCTTTCCAGCAAAGATTTTGTAACTGTCAGAGGGGAAGAGGAGGGGATAAAAAAATAATAACCTTTCTAAAAGAGCAATTAAGTGAGAAAAGCATACAAAGCTTAGCTTGGAAATGGGGTGGTTAAAAGGATGCAGAAGAGAGGGACATGACCACAGCCTGCAAATATCTGAACAATGTGAAAATCAGAGAAATGAAAACGTGGTATCATACATGAGGGATTAATTAGGAGTAATTGGAGGAACCTAAGGAAGGAAAATATATTGTCTGTGTCAAGACAAACTTAGAGATCACAGTCACCCCTAACATTTTTGTAATTTTGCCAGGGTAACTAGAAGCTGTTTTGACAACATCATCACAGGAAATACTTTGGGAATTCAGGGTTAAAGGCTACGTCAAGAATCTGAAGAGCAACCATTAAGTAAAAAATTAGAACTCTCTCTGGAGAGCAGATGGAGATGCTGTTCAGGTGTTTCACAAAGTAGACTAAAGCCTGAATTGCCCTGGAGAGAAAAAGATTAGGCAAGAGAACAAGTCTGCTCCATGTCAGAGCTGACTCCAAGCACAATGCATCTACACAGAGCTCTCCATTTCCACAGCGCGTGAAAGCGACTGTCAAACCCCACAGGTGAATTCCACAGCTTGCCTGGGGAAGGTGGTAACTATTAAAGCTCCCAGAGTACCCAACTGTATGATGATGCTTTATTCCACACTCCTCTTTCTGTCCTGTAACACTAGCACACGCCTCCTCTCCCAGTTCCCAAATGGCACGTGCTCAGTGCACCGGTGCAGCAGCAATAGGGCTGGGCACAAACATACCCCAAATCCACAGATGTCCACCAGCTATCTCAGAACAGCTGACATTTCTGGGGAGCTGGTAAATAGATTTTATATACCAACTAACTCAAAATTTCTTACTATCTATACAATTAACTCCAAGTTTGTGGATGTCACACGGAAACAAGTGTTTAGAGAGTTTTGGAGGAAAAAAACTCAAGCTGATGAAAAGCCTGGTGAAAAAGAAGGGAAAAAAAAAAAAAGCCTTGTATGGCAGTCTGATCACTTTTTCCAGAAAGAGAGTTTTGCATTTGCTATACTCACTTTCTCCACATGGACACAAAGGAGTGCACAGAGACACGTCCTGTCCTCTCTCCCCCCGACGCACTGAACAGAGGGGCTTTCCAGTAGAGTGGGCAGCCACAGATCTGCAAGGAAAAACCAGGACAAGGAGGAATACAAAAGCAGCCCCGAGAGGAACCTGCTTGTTTACACACCAGATTCACCACTGAGACTTTACATAAGGGAAATAAAGTGGTAATGGCTTTCTGACTCACCTGTGTGCCATTTACTGCATGCCAAGGTTGAGAATTCACACATAACTTTCTACTTTGTCATGTGCCTTTTCAAGTGGCTGAGAAACACGGCCTCCCAGGCTAGGAAAAGGAGCTGGACTCCTCAAGCTCTTAAGCTCTGTCTTTGACTGAACTGTTTAGCACAATTCCACAGGAAGTGGAGTGGAGACACAGGCACCTCCTTCCAGAAGGACACTCACACCAGTGACCTCCCCACCCACCCTAAAAGAGGAGGGCCCATTCTCGGTATGGGATGACTTCTCACTGGCAGCAAGGGAACCTCAAGTCTAATTACAGACAATTAATGAGTAAATGCCTCAAGGAGAAGTAAATCCCATCCTGCAATTTTCAGAGCAGTGCCTTCCACCCAGCACAGTCCATTATTTCCAGCACTGCCAGACCTCAGCACGGGAACACAAAAATGGAAGCACACATGGAAAGAGACTGATTCCAGCCAAAGGACCCCCTGACCAGCACTTCTGAACCAGCCTCTGCAGAGGCTGCTGGCTCTCAATGGCAATCCACGAAAGCTCTGGCATTGAGGACTCTCTAAGGCCTTGGCAAAGCAGGCTTGGAAGTGGTGTCCAACATTCAGCTGCTCACACTGTCAAGCACCTTCTCTTTACCACAGAGACCTTTCCAGCCACTGTCCTGCCTCCAGACAAGTCATCAGAATATCCACAAAACACTGGCCTTGGAGGGAGCGCAGCTGACTCAAGCCAGATCCAGGCAAGAAGGATGTTACAGCAAATGGAAGCAGGAATATTTTGAAGAAGCAGTTGAGGCAGCATTTCTGCCACAAAGCCTCTTTCACCTCTTCTGTTAAGCAGGACTATCCTGCAAGTCCATTCTCAGCTTCTTGTCCAGGCCTGCAGGTTTCTTTGGGAATCTTAATCAGCCCAAGAGCTGCTTTTGGATTTATCCATTTCTATGTCAGGCAACAGTGCTTCTACAGGTGTTTGGCTCCTCTGAGGAAAGAATGGCGTTTATTTTTTGTTGCTTTCTTTGTGCAGCTGGTTTTGAAGCATTTGTTTCAGAGCCCCAAGTGGCACCATAGTCAATAATCCCACGGACCAGAACCCAGCCTTACAATAACTAAGTGGCAAGGAGCACATCCGTGCAGAGACCAGATGGAAAGGCAGAGGTCTCTTCTGCACCACCCTCCTGCTTTTCCCTGTTCAAACATGTTTTGGTCAAGCAAAGAAGATTTCCTATTTATATTTTCAGAGCAGGTTTGCAAATAAAGTGACTGGATTCCTCTAAAAACAAACAAAACCAATCTAGTCTCTCCTTTCAGGAAAACCTTCCTTCTTGGAAAACAAGTGCTGCTCTTGGAGAGAGCATCGTTGCTCAGTTTACAGTGCCAGAGATGCATTCAGGGCAAGCTGAACACCCAGGATGTGTCTGACCAGTGCTGGTTTCAGATCAGCAGCACTGCAAACTGCAGCTGAAGGAGAGGGAAACAGCTGGGACCATCGGCAGCGTGCTCCCACACGAGTGCTGTGTGCTGTCCCCTGAAGGCAGAACTCAGCAGCAGCTGCACCACCTGCCTTGGGGATATGGGGCTGGGGGCTGACTGGGCATTTCCCCCCTCCACATCCAGGGAGCTGGAGGCTGGAAGCTGCTTCCTCACACAGCACTGCAATAGCTCACACTAGCTGAGCGGGACAGCTACGAAAAGCCACAAAAAGGGAAGCTGGCACTACCTGAAGCCACAGAGGCAGACAAGTTTCTGCCTCTGAGTTTCCAATCTTCTGGGCAGAAATATGAAGGAACAGGAAAAACAAAAATGCAATTTGTATTTGCTAAGAAACCTTAGGAGAACTGTTTCATAAATCAAAGCAAGAACAAACACACACATCTGATGTGACAATCAGCAAACTGAGCTCATTTTTGTTTACTATTATCTAAATCTAAACAAAAAACTTCCCATCAAAAGGATAATGGTTCTTTTTTCCCCCCTACAACAGCTGTGAGATGGACTGAAACTAATACAAAGTATCTCTCCCAAAATAAAAAACCTAAAGAATAGAATCACAGACTCATTAAGGTTAGAAAAGACCTCCAAGACCATCAGTGGTTACCTTAGCAATTTTCCCCATTTCACAGATGTTTGCTTTCTCATCTTCAAACTCTGCAAAGGCCTCTTCGATCCTGGCAATGATTTCTTCGTGGTTAGTGCAGACGTTCGGGAGTCCTTTGGGGAAGTAGAAACGTGGAATGTTTATGGGCACAGGGGTACTGCTGGTGGCTTTATTCACAGGCAGAGGAGTGCAAGGGCTAACCACGGGCTGCAGGGGGGCTGGGGATGAAGTTCCTGCCTTCTTCTCTTGTCTACTTTGAACCTGAAAAGACAATGAATAACAAACACATTTTAACAGCATGGTACACAGAGCAGGAAAAAATACTTCGTGCTTCCAGTGATTAGGAGAAAATTAATGCCCACCAACGATTAAATGATGGCACAGGGATAAAAATGCATCTTCAATAGGCAATTAAAATTTCTGCATTATGAACCAGTGCGAATTTAGGATATGTCACACCTGCTTTTATGCCATTTCTGAGCATTTTACATACGTAGCTGTGGATTATGATTTCCTGTTGAGTCACAGGAGAACACACTCCGCAACTCAGCGATACCACAGACAAGGACAATGCTGTTTCTTCTCATGCTGGTCTTGGTCTTGTCATTCTGCCCCATGAACAGCCAAGTATCTGCTTTTTAGTTTCCCCTTGGAACCAGAGCACCCAGCCACACAAATGGCTTGCCTCAAGTATGAGCAAGCTTACACTCAAACAAGGACATTTTCTATCCCTTGGGAACATAATTAGTTTTGCCAAAGCACTGCTTCACAGATGAATTAGGAAAAGATTTTCAAGACTTCCTTCTCAATTTCAGCAAGCCTTTTATTCTGTGCCCAACTCCAACAGTCCCAGACCTGATTTAGTGGAAGGTACTAAGCCCTGGTAAATCAATTTCTCCATCAGGAATTAGGAGCAGCCAGCAGAGTGTCATTAGGCACACGCATGATGTCTTTTCCTCGCTCCTCTCCTGTCTGTAAGGAACATATGGCTGATACGGTGATCCCCACTGGATCCCCTCCCCAATGGATCTCCAGTTCTAGCTCTACATCACAGGCAGCATTTGTGTCTAAGGACACAATGAAACTCTAAACCGGGGGACTTTTCAGACATGGGAGGGAACGCTTTTTAAACTTTGACAAGTAACTGCAGTATTAGCTGCAAAATCAGCCTCTGGAATGCGGAGGGATGAGGAATTCCCTGCTCCCCCGTGGAGACACTCCTTGGGAAAAGGCGACAGGCTTTCCCACTGCACAATGGTTCCAATGCAAGAGTTGTTATTAATGTAGCAACATATGTGATAAAGCTCAGAAGGCAACAGTCAAGTAAATACAGCTGCGACTTTCAGTTTGTTTATTCTAACTGTTTCAAAACAAAATGGATTTAGGATAAAGCAGCCAAGTCTGAGTCCACTAAATGCAGAAGAATGTATATGATGAACTGACTTTGCCTTGTTATTTTCTATAAACTCGGAGTTTTTTCTTAACACATACTGAATCCCCCAACTAACCATGGATTTGCTTTCAATGAGGTAAAGAAGTGAGAACTGTAAAAGCTTCTTTAAGCACTGCTTTTACCTGCAGTTTATAATACTTCATAACCCATTCATCAGAGACCCGTGAAAGAAGAGAGAGAAGGGTTTTCCTCCTCTTCACTCCCCTGCTTCATGGCTCTTTCTTTAAATGGGAGGACCTCTTTCATCTCCCAAATGCTGTCCCATTTCAGGAGCAGGAACACTGGCACACACCAGCCAGAACACACTTTTGTCCTTAACTGCTCTGTACAGAACACATTAACCTGGAGCTTGGAGTTCTTCAAGTTGTCTTCTCTGTCTTGCTACACAGGAAAAGCTGGAGATCATTTTCAGCCTTCACTGTTTCTATCAGTACCAGTATTCAGAGTTTGAACAGCTCTGAACCTTTGGAGAGCCAGCCTGATCACCAACATCTGCTCTCCCTCCTGTCCTCCTTGACTGTTCCTACTCAGACCTGCACACCTTTGTGTCTGCTCCTGAGTGATGCTGGAGCTCAGAGGGGACCAGCTCTGAGGCTCAGGGACTTCCTGGGGCTCGCGAGGGCTGGAGGACGGCGAGCATCAGCCCTGGTCACTCTGTCTCGCAGCAGGACAATGCAGGTGACCTGAGGTGGTGGCAGAGGTTAAGCTGGGGGGAGCTGGACACTCCCTTTGGGAGCACAGTTCACTGGGTTAAATAAAAGACAACCCTTCTCCCGACTTCCTCCTGCCCTTTCCTCACTGGAGCACCAAAAGCAAAGCCCAGACCAAGCGAATGCGTGTGGGGAGGGAGCGCCTGGCCCCAGCTCAGGGATCACACAAATCACCACTCCTGCTTTTCCCATCTGCCCTCACCCTGCCTGCCCTGCCCAGCCAGGACCCAGCTCTGCTCAGGAGTTTTCCCTTTCTGGATCCCAGCAGAGGGGAAGTCCCTGCCGGTCTCTCACAGCACCATATTCATACAAACAATGCAAAGCTGGAACAGACGTCGAGGTGCTGACTGCAGCCACTTGACTTCTATAATAGGACTTCACATCAGATTGCTTGAAGGCCACTTCTCACAAGCAGGTTTACTGCTCCCTAATCTCTTCAGGACACGCAGGCATTCCCAGCTGCCAGCACTGGGAGGAACGAAGAGAAACGACTCAAACTTAACAAAAAGTTCCACAAACCAAGATGTTCTTTCAAAGGACACTGAGTCTTCACTGTAACAACATATCCCCTTCCCTTACAGTACAAGGGAGTGATAAAATTGTATTTTTGTTTTCTTGGAAGGTGAAGAGAAGTCCCCGAGTAGAGCACAACAGCACTGAGCCATTTTCCTCCCCTGCTGCATGTTACACACCTCCAGACACGGCACAGGGCCTGAGCTGACTGTGCTGAACACAACTCACCCCCTCTGCCCAGGCCTCCCCCTCCCAAAACCCTGAGCAACTCCTCTGCCTCCAGGTGCTCCCAGAGCCAGCAACGCTTGGTACCAGCTCACACAAGCCAGGACCACAGAGGAGATACTAATTTCCTGATCCACAGCCACCCCACGAGCCAGGAGGTCAGCCACCTATAGGAGGAACACAGGGAATTCTGCTCGGCTTCGCAGGAGGGAGCCAGTTCGGACCCAGGTTGCCAGCCGACCTTCCCAGGAAGCCTGACTCGCTCACTCCTGCTCGGCCCAAGCCAAACCAGGAGCAAGCGTTGCTCAGGGGTAGCTGCTTTTCACATTCTGCCTCGGGAACAGAAACACGATTTCTGAACTTCGTCTTCTTCCTTCTCATATAAGAAATGAGCTGTTCATGACACAAAGAGAAAAAACCAAGCAGCAACTAGTCCTTGAGGATTCTGTTCCCTAGAACAACCCTACAAATTAATACTCTGGGATGGGAATACCCAGATGCAAACCACTGAGGGGACAAGAAGAAGTTAATTACGACTTTTTGTGAAAAAAATTTAAGAAAGTGGTATGAGGGGAAATTCTGTGGGAATTCCTTGGAAATAAACAGTTTCTTATTGCGAAAAACTATCCTTAAATGCTGTTTGCCTAGCAGAACACACTTCTCCAACAGGGATGTGCACGTTCAGAAAGGACAACTAAGAAAGGAAATGACGAATACTCTAAAAAATCTTTTAGCCTTGTTACCAATAATTAACAGATAAACTTTTTTTCTTTTTGCTCAAGAGAAAGGTGAGATTAAAGGCCATTAAATACCACTCTGAAGCATTGTGTAATTTACCCTAACTAAAATCTGTCCATCTACTATATCACCTTCTGCCAGCCATACCGTTTATTTATGGGCAGACAAAAATAGTGACATCTGTGTTATAAATAAACCAGACAGAACTACAGCCTCATTGTAGCTACACAAACAAAGCACAGATTAAACCTCTGCCATCCCAGCCTGTCTCCCAGGGATGTGCCAGTCCCAGCAGAAAACTCCATGGAAGGAAGCAGTATCACATCAAGTGCTCAAATTCTTTCTACTCCTTCCTGCTGGTCCCAGGCTCCAACAGGGTCTTAGATAATATATTTGCCAGTTTCTTGCTTTATTTCCAAACGGGATACTGTAATCCTCTTTTCTAGGGTACAGTGACTCAGCCTGGGTTCTCGCAGTCCACAGTGCTGACTTAATGTCTCCTTTCATTTTTCATAGTTCCTGCCTTCCTGAAGTCTGATGGTACCTGGACACAAGCCATCCTCAAAGCTCATCAGTTCTCCAGAACTGGCTTGTATCTCTCGCCCGAGACTTTCTCTTCCTTTCCCTCCCTGAAGCCCTTTCCCATCAATGAACCTTCCTGCTGCCTCTTTCTTACCCATTTCTAAGGACAGCAAGAACAAAAGCTCATCTGCACGTGGCTCCAAACATCACAGAGCTGTGAGGAAAAGCATTTCTGGAGAGAATATTTTCTTCTAGGAAACATAAACTCAGCAGCAGAAACAAAGTCCAATCACAGCCAAACAAAAACGAAAACAAACTCTACCTAAGCAACTCAGAAACCCAAGAGGATTTAGGTGGGAGTAGACACAGTGCTAATTGTAAGGCTGGATCAAGCTCCTCATGGCCTTATCCAGTTGAGTTTTGCAGACACAGGCCTCACACGCCTCCACTGACAAGTGTGCCTACAGATCTTGGACACGGCCCTCAGCACCCACTCAGGCTGGGAACCCGCTGGCTGAGCACCAGCCCTGCAGAAAAGAGTGTGGAGGGGACGGTGTGCACGGGCTGAGCATGAGCCTGCAGCGTGGGCCGATTGCAAAGAAGGCAAATGATGTCCTGGACTGCCTTAGGAGTAAGGCCAGGAAAACACGGGAAGTTGTTATCTCTCTGTCTGTCACCAGCATGGCTGCATCTGGGTTCCTGGGACCAGTTTTGGGCCTTCCCTTCAAAAAAAGGATGGGGAGAGACCAGCCAGAGATGTAGAGGAGGGAAATCAGAAAGCTGGGATCAGGATCAGGCAGCAGGAGACACTGAGGGCTGGCCCTGGCTAGCCAGGGAAAGGGGAGCCAAGGGATGGGCTAAACACAGCCTGCAGCTCTTGGAAGTGCAGTGACAGTGACAATGGAACCAAACTGCAGCTTGGGAGGGTTAGGCTGGAGGACACTGAGGGTAGTACAGCCTGTGAGAGGTCACCAAGAGGGGCTGGGGGAATCCCTGCCCTTGGGGAAAGCCAGTGCTGATGTGTTAGAAATAGTATTCCTACAAGTGAGATGCTGGATTACAGACCTCCCTTCCTCCCAGCGCTGCTGTGGGAGGCTCTCTGATCCTCCCATAAATAGTCCCGCAAAGGATAAGCACAAGAACTTGAATTTCCAGCTCTTGAGATAGGGGTTTACCAACACCCTTCTCCTCCCTCACCTTCCTGGCCAACATCTGCTTGTTCCACAAAGCACCTCTCTCATTCACCTCTCTGCTCCCTATCACCACCTTATCACCTTTTCACCTGCCAGCACTTTTGTTTGCTTACTGAGCCCAGTTACCTCCACTCTCAGCTCATCCCAAGCCCCAGGTACAGCCCCGCAAGGCACAACATTTAACTACACCTCACTGCTGCCACGTGGGAGAACTCCCATCCCTGCCCTCCAGCCCCGGAGGTCAATTGTCACTCTGGGAACCGATTTAACCCGCTTGGAAAGGCAGCAGACAGACTTGGCTCTGTTGCTGGATGATATTCTACTGTGTTATGAACTCAGCCAGCTCACAGAGAGAGCCTGTGGGGCCCAGGGCAAGAGAAGGGTGACACACGTTGAGGAGGCAGCAAGAAAAGAAGAAAAAGAAGAGGAAGACCATCTTTTTTGAATACTGCAAGTGCCCGGTGCAGTGTTTCACTTGCCTTGGACCGGCAGCCCCCGAGCAGTCATTCCCAACGCGTTCAGCAGTGAAAGCGTTCCTGCTTCACACCAGGCAGAGGGCTCGCGGACCAAAGCCTTGTCCATTTTTCCAGCTGTTCTGCCCGGAGGTCTCGTCCCTCCCTGCAAACCCTAGCCCGGTTATGTCCTTAGTGATCACACTGACTCTGGAGAGGGAATTTAGCTGTGCTGTGGTTCCTGACAGTCTCTCCAAACTGCTCGGCCCCGCCCAAGCCATTACTGCACATTATTACCTCATCCAATTCTCCCCCAGGGAGTGAAAAACACACGTTCCAGAGATTAACCTCTGAGATGTACTCTAACCTGCCACCAGAACGCAGGAAAAAAATGTGCCACGATATGCTTTGGAGCAATTTTAATGCTGTTTCTTAGGAAACAGCTGCACTGCTCCAAATTCCAACTTTTTAACTTCCTCACTGGGTCACCCATTATTTAAATATAGATAAAGCTCAAAATCGGGCCGTTCAGCGTATCGTGAACCCTGTAAATCTGGAGAGGCTGCACGTCCATTTGGTGTCCTAGCACAGATTATTCCCATCTTTTGCCAGTTGTTCCAGAGAGCGAGTGTAGGAGTTGGGATTTACCAAAAACGTACACAGCCGTGGTACAATTTCCGTCTCTTTGGCTACACCTCTGCGATCACCTCTGTGATCTTACTTCAGGGTCTTTTCCAGACTAAATGACTCTATTATCTCCTTATCTCCTTCAGCCACAGCCCAGAGAGGATAGGAAACAGCACACAGAAGCACCTTGGGATGGTAAAATCACAAAAGCCATAGCCAGGTAGGCTGGTCTGCGCAGATTTGCGCAGCTGACAGCACAACGTCGTGGTTCTTCCACGTGCAACAACAAACATTCAGAGCAATCACACAAAAAACCTCACGGAAAATACTTCAGTCTTACACTGCTTCTCCCCATTATTAAATCACTGCCCTTGCTGTTAATTTCCCCCCTTGTTTACAAAGACATTTTAACTCTGCAATCTAAGCCTGGAAGGTTTATTTTTAAACCTGCTGGTATCTAGCTGCAAATAACTTTCTGCAAATAGACACGCCTAGAGGGGACACAGATTGATTCTCTGATCCAATAAAAAAAATACAAAGAAAAAGATAAAGAAATGCCAAGCGTCCAAACCTGGGCCTGCTGGAAGGACTTGAGCCGCCTCTTGAACCGAGATGGAAGAACAAAGTCACAGCCCTTGGCAAGGAAAGCTAGCTCCCCTCCCAGGTCTGGGTCCCTCCGCAGAGAACTCTCCTTGATCATCATCCTGGGCAGCTCCTAAGCAGATGTTGACCTTTCCAGAAGGGGCACGGGCACTCTGCAGGAGACCACGTCAAGACCAGCACGTTGCTTTCTCGGTTTTGATTTTTTACAGGCAAAAAATGGCAAATGGCTTCAACATATTATGTCTTCTCTCTCTTCACAAGGACAACATCTAGCGGCTTTATCTCACTCCTGAAGCCAGGGTTCCCTATTTTAACCAATATTCAAAGTGTCTTTCAGTACCACCAGGATCTTCTGCCTTCTTGTAATACTTTAATTGAGAAACATGATCTACAAGTGAATCTATTTCCCTGCTGGCTACATGACAGACAATCTGTCCTTGGCTTGTAATAGGCCAGGGGTGACATGGGAAAGGAAGCACCCACCACCACTACCAAGAGCTCTAAAATTAGATGCCCTGCAGAAGTGGCTAAATATACCATCTTCCCCAATAGTTCCCACTTCGTGTGCTCCAGTGCTCAGACCTGAGGGGCAGCCCTGGGTCACTCAGGCTCAGCTAGAGTTAAACCAGGCTCAGCCAAGGGCCCTGCCTGTGGGATGGCAGTGGTTTGAGGTCCCTGCTGCCGAGGTGATGGAGCAGAGGAGCGGCATTAGTTCCCGCTCTTGACTGAAGGCTGTAATTTTCAAAAAACATAATTTTTTCCTTCTTGCTGGAAAAAGCAAATCATCTAGTTCCTTGAATGCCAAGCAAGCACATAAGGATGATCTTGGATAATAAGCTCAGTCATTCCCAAGCAGCTCTTAAGAAAACAGTTTCCTAAAGACATCAAAATGCATCATTCTTGTTGTTCGCTTTCCCTGTAACTCTCACGAGGCAAAGGCAAAGCAATTCTCAGGGGACAACAGGCTACTTTTTCTCTGCACAACTCGGAGCAAGCGGACTTCAAACCCTTGCTCTAACTTTGTCTAGGCTTGTTAGAAGTGCGTTCTCCCTCTCTTATCGTGAGAACGGTGCTGAACAAAGGCCTAAACCCAATTCTTCCCACACAAAACGAACAGAGTCCCATGGGGTGCTTCCCCTACTTGACTGTAAAATCTGAGCCGCTCTGCCAGGACGCTGCCTAAGTTCAGTAACACAGAAACACATCCAATTTCTAGCTACTAGGGCTTGCTCTCATCAAGGTATTGCATTTGAAATGCAAAGGTCTCAGTGAGCCTTGCAAAGGAAAACTTTTATTGGACATGTGCCTCTGATGTCTTTTCCTGGGTTCCTGTAGAAAGCCCCGAGTTAATGTGAAGCCCAAATGAGTACAAAGCCTAATGGAGTGGCACAACGAGGATGGGGATGAAAAAATAACCTCCAAAAAGAAAGAGGCAGGCAGGAAGGTTTAAAGTGGAACTGCCACCAAATAAAGGCTACACTGATCCATATGCAACACATTTGGAACGAATTTGTTTTTTCTTACTCTGACAATTTTCTTTCTAAACATTAAGGCAATACTTAAAGAGCCCATGAGGCTCCACTGTACTGGGATTGCTGCAGATCTCATGCAGCAGCATGTCAGGAGGTGATTTATTGTAAATCATCTGTGGCAAGTGATGAATTACTTCATATTCTGCTTACAGCCTGCGGAGGAAATGAAGCCCAAGGAACCTCTCTGACCTCCAGCTGCATCCAGACCAGCCACAGAGACCTTTGACAGACGTATGCATTAAAGAGACGCACTAATTTGGCAGCCACTAGCTCCTACTTAAAAAACCCCAGCACACCCACGTACTTTTCAAGCACAAATTAACGAGTCACAAAGGATCTCAGAAGTTTGGGGGGTTTTCACTGATAACCTGAAAAAACCACAAGGAATCCAGAGGCAAGGCTCAGTGTGTCTGCATTCCAATGTTTTGGAATAGCAGGTTTCTAGCATGGTACTTCCTCTCCTCAAAACACACAAGGTGGGTATAAATAAAGATATAAATATACAGTACTATGAGAAATCAACCATAAGGGAATCTTGTTTCAACAGCTTCAAAGTCAACTGAACAGAACCCACAGCAGAAAAGTCTGGTCTCAACAGCCAGACCAACTGTACAAACCACAAACCCAGAAATCCCTCCTTGCTGTAGGTGACCCAGGTCGAAGGTGAGAGATGTCAGATTGCCTCTGTTAGCCACCTTTCACTCTGAGATACTTTACATTCACTTAATACTTGTTTTTATTTCAGTAACTATTACCAACAGCAAGAAAAGCTCATAGTTTTTCACTATTTGTGTTGAGAAGTAATGAATAATTGATGTTTGAAAGGAGTGCAGATTGTGTGTATTGCTTAAATGACACATATTATCAATGTCTGATCAAAACAATTTGTAACATATGTAAGATGAAAGCTGATTTCCCAGAAAGAGTTTTACATTATACTTTAGATGGATTTTGAGAGTATACAATTATTTCAGAACAACATTAAAGTTACTATGACATTATAGAAGCCACTTTTTACAATTAATCACCCTATACAAGACCCTTGGTAAGAATATCATTACATTTGCAAAACAAAGAAATACACAAAATTATGAGGGGGCAGAATTATGAAGTTACCAGGTCAACCTTGACTTTCTATGATTCAGAAACAGTTAATTCCACTCAGAGACTTCTCAGGGCCCCCTGGTTTAAGCACACAACACAGGCATTTGGATACAAAAAAGCAAAGTGTGTGGCCTTGGGATGGTGTTTTGGGGCACAGGGAGTTAAGAACCTTCTGAGAGCCCCAGAAACACCCACCCCATCAGTCACTCAGGAGAGGCAGGATTAGACAGATGCTACCTAGAGCCCACCCAGAGGAAATGTGGAAACAGGAAAGCCTCTGGATACTTCACTCGAGGCTCCACCACCTGAGATGTAACACGGTTATAAAGGTGCCCTTATCAAGCCCACAAACCCTCTGCTCCCAGATCCACGGTCCCTGGCCAGAAATGGTTGGATCGCCCACCTGACCTCAGCCTGAGCTATTCCACTTACTGAGATGGCAGAAAATGAAAATGTTAGTTAGGTTTAACTTGTATACGAGCTCCATAGTCAGTATAAAGAAGGATTCAGAACCAAGCAATAGGAAGTAGAGGCGTGGAGGAGAGAGAAATGGGAAGCAGAACTGCTCTTTTCGGCTCACTACAACACAAGTGATCTTTATGAGGAGATACCCAACAGCAGAGGGACAACAATCAAAAGGGTCTCTTTGTATCAAAGCCTGGTCCTCACCTCTGCTCCCAAAATCATTCATAAACTTTATTCAACAGCTCTTAAAATACAACACATGAACATGAACACGCAGAACACGCAGCAGAGCCCTGCACCGCTCACATTTGATTCTGAAAACAGAAGTACCACGTTTCTTACAGACTTTTCTAGGGTTCTTTCACTAGAGCACCACTGCAAGCATTAGCTGAGTTTACTTTGTCAAATCAGCCATCCTGTACAGGTGGCAGACCGAGGACACAGAGAGGTTACGGGCAAAAACATCCACCACCGACTTCTCCAAGGACTTTGCATACGACGTTTTACTCAAAGGCAACAACTTCCAACACACCCCAACACTCAGCATTTCTGCAGGTCAGCTCAGAGCATCCTGACAGCCCTATCTCCACCTTCTTCACTGCTTACTGGTCCCCAGTTTCCCCCAGTTCCCTCACACCTGCTGGTCCATCCAGGATCCTTATTGCCCTCCTCACTACGGACAGAAATACAGGTAAGTACTGGGGGGCTGGCTGACCTCTAAAAGGCAACTGCACTGTTCTCACTGAACTGTTTGTTTCAAAACCAACATACTAAAAAATCAGCTTAAGACAGGCACAGAGAACAGGAAATCCCAAGCCAAATAGTTGGGAGGTTTAGAGATAAGCAACGGAAAACTGGATCTCAGAATGGGAAATGTTGGACAGTCGAAAAGTATGCAATGCTTCCTGGCCTGCGTGAAAGAAGCGTGATGTCCTTATTATGGGCTCTGCAGAATTGATGGACTTCTTGAGTATTCATTTCCTAGTTTCTAAATATTTGGGTTTTGAAGACGAAGAGGCAAGTAATCCTATTGTTCTCTGTGGAGGATCATAACTGGGTTCATGATAAAGAGAAAGTCTGTTGCTGATGTAAGTTAGCACAGATTCAACACAGATAGGCCAGCGGAGCCAGAGAACAGCCTGGTCTGAAGGATTCTCCCTCTCCTTTTTCATTGCTTAGCATTTGAGGGATATTACATCTGTCACAACCTTCACAAACAAGATGTGTGCTGTGTTTTCATCAGCCTCAGAGCTCTGGGGTTTCTGCACGTGTGCCCAGCTATTTGGTAACAGTTTTATGAGCCTTAAGAAAACACAACAAATACTTTGCATAATTGAGGCACACGTGCAATACCGAATGAGAATGCACACGCAGCTTCAGTTACACCCAGAGTGATCCAGGAATATGGATGTATTCCCTAGATGCTACACCTAGAGAGGGACACATCTGTGCCACAAACGACAGCAAACCTCGGGGCAAGTGCAGAGCCAGCAGCCCAGTGCCTTGTGCCCGCTGCTGAGGGGACCAGCTGCCTCCACATCCTCTGCCTGCCCAAAACAGCTCTTCTCTCCCAGGGCCTTTGGTTCTGGGCACCTGCACAGGGCAAGGGCTGTGTGGCTGCACGGAGAGCAGAGCTCTGGTAGCTGTGGAGCACATGTCCATAGAAGGCAGGCTGGGAGCAAACCGAGGCACAGCTAGGTGGGAACAGGGGAACACAACCTGCCAAGGCACCACGCTGAGAAGCCACTTGGCAGCAGAAATGCATCCCATTTTCAAGCATTATATAAAATCTGCCACAAAGCCAGTGTCACACTTCATCAAACACATTTTTGTTTGAAGCTCACAAGCTAGAAAATGTTGTAAATTAACGTACCAGGCAAGAATAGATATTACAAGGGATTACTCTAGAGATTTTGGAGCTGTTTAATTCTATACTCTCTGAGGAAAAAGATTCTTTCCCTTGCTGGAAATATCAGAATACCATTTTCTGTAAGCAAAGCTGCCCAGAGCAACAACAGAAAGTCTTGGAGAGTCTGGTCTAAAAGGATCTCAGCACCATCCTGCAGGGTCAGACACACCCCACGTACCCTCTTTCAGAACTGCACCAAATTTTGGGGAGAAAAGTGGCCAGTTTTGAAAACATGCACATTAAACTCCATAAGTGAAAGTTCACTTATAACCTGGGCACTTTTTCAGTGCCTATGTGGAAGGTGGATTTTGGAAAGTGAAGTCCTCTGTACGGTTACTGCCCACTTGGAAGTACAGCAACAAGTCTTCCTGAAATTTGGCAGCTGTTACCAAACGAAAAGCACTGAGTGCTCGACAGACAGCCCTGGCTTCCCTCTAAAGCAGGCTCCCATCAAGACCCTTTTTCCTGGGAAAACCTTCTCCTCATCTGAGATACAAGCAGTGCAGACTCCCTCCACGTGGGGACAGGGAAAGCAAAACTAAATCCTCTGAGATTCCGTCCTTTGTCCCATGGAGGATTGCTCTCTTTAGGAACCAGGGATGAGGAGGACAACAAAAGCTGCTCAGAGATGGGAAAGGGAGAGGTGGAAGAATCAGTTCTCACTGAACTGCCGAGAGGCAGTCCAATACTTGGTCCCAGAAATAAAGTAATTACTTATACTTATTAAAGTAATTATTACTACCCTCTATTATAAGGGCCCCATTTAAACCACAAGCAAACAGTCTCCAGGAGCACCAGCAGGAAAGGATCAAGCTCAAAGGTGAAACTGTGTGTCAGGACCTATTTTATTTTCTCATGGGTTTCAGTTTCCTTTTTTTGTTTGCATTTAAATAAAGGCTACATTTCTGCCAGGTTGAACACATTATTTCACACTGCAGCATTCAAAGCACAATGCATCACTTAACAAATGCAACTTACCACCACCCCCCCACTTTCCCATGTTTGTTTTACTCACTATCCCAAAAGTTTGGTTCTCTTACCTTTATTACTTCTGGAGGCTGCTGAATTGAAGCTGGAACAGAGTCTCTGGAGGCAGCCCCAACATGGCTTTTTTGCCCTGCAAGGAGGGACTGTGAAGGAGTTGCTAAAGTTTCCTGGAGAATTTGCATCACTTCCCTCTCCTTGGACAAACTTCCCTTGCCCGTCTGGAATTCCACCAGCTCCTGGGCAAAGTCCTCAATGCTTCCCAGGATACGCAGTAAAAGGGCTTTGTCATCCTCTTCCATTTTATGACCGTTGGTTTCCATGATTTTTGACAAAGAAGAAGGGGGGTCAGTGGGTTTACTTCTGGGTTCGAGAGCAAGAGGTAGAGCCTGCCTACCCTGCCTGCCAGACACCTGCAGAGAGGCAGGTTCGCCCTCCTTGCGGGAGGGCTCCCTCAGAGTACTCTCCATTTTCTGTGAGAAGCTCTCCAAGTCCAGCAGCAGTTTGTCTATCTCCTCCTTGTCCACCTTACTGCACGTCTGGGCTCCCTTGGGGACAGCAGCCTGGGCTCCACACAACACAGGCTCCGACATCGCTTTTAAAGGAGCCGTTTTCTCGGGAGCACCTCCCGCCCTGGCCCGCTCTGCTTTAGCACCAGCGGGAGGGTCTGCACCAGCAGCTCGCTGGTAGCTGCGCTCCAGGCTCTGCCAGCCCCCCTTCTGCTCTGCCTTCCTCCCTGTCCCTGCTGCTCCGTCCCCATCAGACTCCTCCTCGATGTACAGCGCCTCGGTGGCGGGCGTGCAGTCGCAGGGGCTTAGGGCTGGTGACTGAGGTAGGGCATCTTTGACAGCTCTCACACTGCTCTCTGGAGGGACACTGGGCAGGGAGTTGAAGCTCACAGTACCCGTTTGGATGGACTGGGAGGTGCTTGTCACCTCACCCTGACCTGGCAGAATGAGAGGAACTGCACTGGAGGATGGCAGCTGAATGATATCTTCATACCTGGGTGGCTGCTCATCACCAAATACCAGGGGAATGGAAGTTTGCTGCAAGCCATGGAAACAGTTCACCAGCTCTGCCCAGTCACTTGCTTCCCTCTGCCCCGCTGGCTTCAGCTCAAAGGGCAGCTTTTTCAGGTAGGAAGAAAATCTCGTCATCAGATTCATGTATATCATCTCCGAATTAGCCAGGGGATCACCGCTGTTCCCTCCGCCAACGCCGTCTGCAGACTTCTTCTTGATGCAGTGTTTGATTATGTCCGTGCACTTTTTCAGATCCTCTGAGCACTTGAGCAAGATGTCCAGGCACACCTTGATATCCCCACCAGAAGAACCATCCAGCTTGTGTTTTTCTAAAATCTGGGTGATGAAGTTCTCTTCGGGGAAGGAATGAGGGGAGAAGGGAACCACAGGATTCACGGTGACTTCTGGAGCATCGTTGCTCTCCTGCCATTTCTCCGCAGGTGAGGGACTCTGCAAAAAGCCACCTGGAGGGCAGTTCTCATCATTGTTGAAGTGCCCATAAATCAGGTCAAAATCAAAGGATCGTCTGCTGAAAGATTCTGACCGAACTTTCCTTCCCTTTCTGTAGGCCACATGACTGGAGGAGTTTTTGAGCTTTTCAAAGGAGAATTCCTTTATTTTACCACTGGCAAGGTTTATTGCCTCACCAGTAATGTCTTTCAAACTGCCGGAGGCTTGCACTGAAGAGCCCTTCTTGATTCTTGGATTATTTGGGAGGATTTGGTGATAGTCCTCATTTCCAGCCAAGGCAAGACCATTTTCAGGAAGAGGAATTTTATGGCCCAGGTTGGCATTTTGGACACTGAGCGCTGCACAGACGCTGTGGTGGGCGACTATGCAGGTGAGTCCCTGTTTGAGCAGCTGGCAGGAGCCTGTGCAGTAGTGCACGGTGTGCTGGGAGTGCTGCTCTATCACCACGCTGCTGTAGCAGTTCACTGAAGTCACCATCAGCCTGTAGCTCGCTGCCATAGCACAGACCACGCCGGGGAGCGAGGCTGCAAAACTCACCATGAACTTCACAGGGAAAAGCTCACGTTTCACGGCCACTCCAGATTGGATGAAAACATTCAAATGTCAATTGGAAACATCCAAACTGTGTGAGGAGCTACTGCCTTGGAAAGCCCTGGAGAGGTCTGGAGCGGTTTCAGCAGCACAGTTACAACAACGAGTGCAACTTGCATATGGTATGACTTAAGGCACCTTGATGCTCACATTCCATGCAGAAAGCCTTGCTCAGCAGAGGTGCAGCACGAGCTGCTCCATTTCCAATGGTCCGGGTAGCTCCTCCAGCAGGGGCCATAAAATCCAGTCAGTTCTTAGGCAGGAGTGACAAGGCAACAAGTCCTGTTGGACCCCTTTTCTCTCTTTTTGGGTGGGTCAGTAAAAGGCAGATAATCCAGTAGCACGTACAGACAAAAAAAATCCACAGAGTGCTTGGGAGATTCCTCTTTCACACTGGTGACACAGGTCCCTGCAACAGAAAGGAAGGTGACAGTCATTATGATTGCCATGTGTTATGCAGCCTTGTCTACTCCTGAACATCTGGCAGCAGACAGAACAAGCAGCACACAGGCCTGCACAGAGCAGAGTAGGCTGATATTCTCCCTTCACTCAGATCTACCATATAAGAACAGTGCTGAGGAGCTGGCCTATATTTATACACAGGCTGCCTGTGTGCTGCCATTTTAACAGCTCTATTTTAGCCACTCATTAATTTTTTTTCAGACTTGCTTTTTTTCCTCCCCAGACCAAGCAAAACATCACCTTTAATTCTAATAGAGCAAACCATCTTGATCCTGTTGTGAATTTCTGCCTCTCATTTTCCAAGGCTCCAAAGATAAGGCAAAGGGCAGTAGAGAAAAGCACTTTCAGGATTTCCAAGCTCTCTGGATTATAAAAGGCTGCAAGAAGCCTGCAGCAAAGTAGCTGAATGCCTCTAAGAATGCAGAGTCTTTAGTAAAGGCCACATTGGCTTCCATTAGCCTTTCACCAAGGTCTCTGGGACCATAGCAATATATTTTAAGGAGGAATAACTGTTTCTCTCACAACCCATAAATAGCAGCATATTTAATACAGTAAGTCCACTGCTGTAGACATTGAGGATATTAACATTTGTATAAAGGTTAAGCCTATGAAAACTAGGAACTGAGTGTTTTACACTTAGCACAGTCATTTCCAACTGCCTTTCCTATCATCATGGTCAGAAATGCACCAGAAAAAAACCCAAAGCTGTTTAACTCTGTTATAAAAAAAAAAGGAAATCTCAGATTTAAGGGTCTTGAATTTTAGACATAGCCTCATCTTTCTTTAATACATGAACAATCAAATGAAAACAGCCCAGTGAAATTCTGAGCACCCTCTATTCCTGTACAAACAGAAATCTCTTTAGTAAAACATTATTGTATCACACAGCTAAGTCACTCCACAGCACGGGTTTGTTTTGGTTTCTTCAAAGGTAAATATCCAACACTGTGAAAGGCCAGGCCTGCACCTGATGAAAGCACTGCCCTCCACACAGTTCCATCCCACCAACTTAGCTCAAAGCCTGGACAAACACAGCACACACAAGGCAACAAGGCAAGTTCCCCAAAGAGTTTGGTGCTGTTGTAATTATCGACTGGGGAGTGCACAAGTCTAAACGTTCACGTTTCACATATTTTAAAGCCTTAACTTAAAATTGACAAGCACTGATTCAAGAGTGTTCAATGGAATTTGTGATGTGCCACGTGTGCTCACTGCAGTTATGTGGAGTGGCACAGGTAAAAGAACCCTTCCCACTTTGTTCTTTGGATTATATAGGGCATTGAAACGATTGCATTCAAGATGAAGAGCTAACTGCCATGCTGGGCTCTGTAACAGGCTGCCACCTGCCCATCCCAGCTGTGGGCCAAGCAGCTCCTCCTGTCCTGGCCTGCTCCCCTCCACACCCACTGGCACTGCCCCAAAGCCCCTGCGGCGCAGGAGGGCCCTCCCGAGGGATGAGCAGAGGTGGGAGGTGTGCCCCTTCCCGAGGGAGCAGCAGTGGTACCAGCTGTGCCCCTGCCCCAGGGATGAGCAGAGGTGGGAGGTGTGCCCCTTCCCGAGGGAGCAGCAGTGGTACCAGCTGTGCCCCTGCCCCAGGGATGAGCAGAGGTGAAGGTGTGCCCCTCGCCCAGGGACGAGCACAGGTACCAGTTGTGCCCCTTCCCGAGGGAGCAGCAGTGGTACCAGCTGTGCCCTCACCCAGGGACAAGCAGCAGTACAAGGTNGGGAGCGGCCCTGGGGCCCGCTGGGGCCTCCCCCAGGGATGAGCAGCAGTGCAAGGTGTGCCCCTTCCCGAGGGAGCAGCAGTGGTACCAGCTGTGCCCCTGCCCCAGGGATGAGCAGCAGTACAAGGTGTGCCCCTTCCCGAGGGAGCAGCAGTGGTACCAGCTGTGCCCCTGCCCCAGGGATGAGCAGCAGTACAAGGTGTGCCCCTCTCCCAGGGACGAGCACAGGTCCCAGCTGTGCCCTCCCCCAGGGATGAGCAGCAGTACAAGGTGTGCCCCTCGCCCAGGGGCGAGCACAGGTCCCAGGTGTGCCCCAGCCACTGCAGTGAGTCAAGGTGCCAGGGGAGAAAGGGTGTGCACAGAACCCTTTTCACACCCTGCGGTGCTCACACCATCACTCCCAAACCCAGGGAACACACTCCCCACCCTCCAGCCGCTCCTCTCAGGCTTCACTGTCACGTGTGCTAAACCCTCTGCTGAACCAGAGCCGCAGTTTACAAAGTGCTGTTGGCTCCCCAATGCCTTCATGGGCTCTGTCAGCAAACTTATGCGAGGCCTCCAAAAAGTCCACTGATCCACAGACTCCTTTCAACACAGCAGGGTAAGAGGTCTGCTGCTTTTCCTTTTCTGAGCCTCCATCAACTCCAAATGAGCCTTCCGGCATTCCCTGAAATGACAGCTATATAATATTTGGAGAAAGGAGAGGTCTTCAGGACAGCAGGTTTGATGAAGAATTGATATTGCTTCTCAAAAAGCACAGGACTTCCTGAGGGCTCCTTCCTCCCTCTGTGTCACACACAGCAAGGAGAGACTGGTCTTCCTTTTATCAGCAAAGAACAGTTTGGGTTTATACCTAATTTGGGCAATAATTACATCTTGATTAAGTTATTTTTTAATTAGAGTAATAATGTATTACTCACTGACTCCTTCTCCTCTGTCACTCCAAGGATAATTTCCTCCCTCCACATCACTGACTAAGCCAGTTCCTCTAATTCTTTAAGCCACCTTCAAACAATGAAGTTTTTGCATCTGTAAGGTTATTCCACAAATCCTTCAAGGAAAAGGTCTCCTACATTCCCAACCTAAATGGACTCTTTTTTTTTTTTTAGTTCAACCTTGTATTGCCAGCTATGCCCAATAACAATTTCAGGTGTTTATGCAATGATTGCTGCACTCTCTAACTCCTTTCCAGTTTGCCTGTATTCCTCTGGTACTATCACAAACCAACACAATGTAAACACAAACTTGCCAAGGCCAACACAGGATCGCTGCCTCCTGCCTGTGCTGTCAGCACTTTTTACTGCTGCATCAGAGGAGGAAGTAATCAAACAATCAATACAAAACCCCAATGTCCTCTTTTCTACCACACTAACTAATGTCTTCTCAGTAATTATTTACCAATTGCTTTATTATCACAGTCTGCAGAAACATGCTCAGGTTATTCGAGGGCTGGAGCAGCACAAATCCTTACAGACGCAGAGCAGAAATTTCCCTCCTTTCCCAGTGCCTTGCCCAAGGTAAGACGTGCTCAGCTTGCAGCTTTATTTGAGCGTGATCCGTTGAACATGATCCAGCATGCAAACTCAGTCAGGACAAAGCCTAAGAGAGGAGTATCCCTGTTTTCAGATCTGGGAACGCGGCCTCAAGCTGAGCTTCGGTTGTGACTCTTGGTGGGTGACTAAAACCGACTATTTATGAGTAGAATGAAAAGACCAAATGCATCAAGAAACTTTCCTACTCGGCTCTTTCCAGGCTGCCACTTCATTCCAGTCTGACTCTAGAGCAGCCCCCAGTTCAGAAACACTGCAAAAAGATTCTGCAATTAGGACTGCTGCCACGAAACCAACCCAGCCCTGGGGATACAGGACTGGCTTCACAACACAAACTGTGAATGAATAGCGCTTCTTGTGTGATTACAGAATAATGCTTTATGTCTGTCCTATCTCCACAAGATGACATGAATTACTTTCCAAAGGAAAAAATGATTGCAGATACTAATTATATAAAAGGTTATTCTATAAGACACACAAGAAATTCTATTCATGCAAAGATTATGCAGAAGTTAAATAATTGAACAATGACAATCTGTTCGGATTGGGACTGGCAGCCAACACTCGCAAACTGAAGTCTAGAAAGCTACAGGACAGGGCTCCAATACCTCTAAAAGTCTCTAACTCACCAAAAGTCTTCTTGAACCCTTATCTGCAGCACTAGCATCAGGAGCTAGAAACCACCATAACACAGTATGGAGTAAGCCAGCCTTCCTGCAGCAGGACACGGCCTGAGCATCACTGTGGAACTGCTTGTTTCTCCTGGAAGGTGTGGTGGGACCAACCCTCCAGCCTGGTACTCTTGCAAAAGAAAACAAAGAACAACAGGTTTGTCATTTGGACAGTCACCAGTTTGGCTTCAGGTGTATCACTGTGCCTGTGTAATCAGGTGTCAGGTCTTTGGTACCCTTAGAAGGGTACCAAAAAGCAGCATTTAACTTTGTCTTCTTATTTAGAAATTATTGGTTTTTGTTTAGAGTTTACTGAGCAAAGCAGATTTGGGAGCAAGCTACATGGATTATAGAAGATAAAAGCAGGCTAACAACAAAGCAATGTTTTCTTACAAAGAAATTTTTGTAACAAATGCAGTTCTGCTGAATTAAGTGGAAATTTTACAACCAGACATTTAATAAATTATTTTGGACTCCATCACAAAGGAACTGATTAACAATTCACCATCACTTGCACAATTTATTACTTTTCAAAAAGGAACAGGAGACTAAAAAGAGTAACTTTTCTTCCTATACTGAAGTAGTTCAGAAGGAAAAAAATCTGAGTTGTTCCTTTGTCCTATATTTCTTATATATTTACAGCTTATAATATCTTGATGTGCTTAATGGCAACAGGACTATTTTGTATGTAGGACTTGAGTGGCAAGTGCAGCTTTTCAGCCCTCAGGACCATCAGAAATTTGATGCACAGGCACACATTTCAGGGACAGTAGAAGAAACCACTCACATTGCACATGTACAGTTTGGGGATTACAGGGGCTTACACCGCTGGCGATGGCACAGCAACCAGAACCTTTAGAATCTTTATTTCTAAGAGGTTTTAGCTCCAAGCTATTTAATGTTTTAGAAACTGCAACAAACTGTGATGGCTACAAATCCCATCTTGCCTCATAACCCCGGTTAGAGGATCTGACCTACTCAAACTGAGCACTTCTGTTTGAACCAGAGGACACTTCCTCATATCCTCAAGTGCTTCAATATTTAATTACATTCTAGAAAAAGGGTCATCGTTTCCCATTTAAGTGTGTTCAACATCAGGTTCCACAAACAGCTATCCCACTTTCTTATGCTAAATTAAAAGAGCTTTCAGGAAGACAAATTTCCTCACCAACGAGTACTAACACAGTATAATCAAATCACCTCTTAGCCTTTTCCAGGAGTGCCAGTGAGAGTCTGAGAGATGTCTTCAGAGTCATTGCTATAAATCATTGCCTGAGTTCTGTCTGTAACTTGCTACTGTTCTTACAAAAACATGGCAGAGGTGGGATTCATCTCACCTACACAGCCATGAAGTGTTAGGTGCTGTCTGTAGGCAACGCAGATAGGGAGACACCCCAAAAAGAAAGATCACCCCACTGAGTTTAACAATCCAGGTCTGAGATGACAAGTTACATTAGGAGAATCCCATCCTTCAGGATTACACAAGAACACAGGGAAAAACATTTCTGTCTCCAACAGTGGTTAAACACCAATGCTCAAGGAGTAGCATTAGAAAGACATAGGATATTTCCCAGGAGTACTCTCCCGGCCTCCAACTGTTCCCAGTTCATGAGGACTGGGAAGCTGGATGTGGTTTGTGTGTCCTTACTAACCTTTGGAGGATTTCTCTCCCATGTGCT
Organism: Mohoua ochrocephala; assembly: GCA_013398855.1. Lineage (NCBI taxonomy): Eukaryota > Metazoa > Chordata > Aves > Passeriformes > Acanthizidae > Mohoua > Mohoua ochrocephala. The sequence continues at coordinate 214,233 of VZTA01012787.1, read as the reverse complement.
TGAGCACCCCTGGATTCAACAGAAGTTTTTTGCATCCTGAGCATCTTTCAACAAGACATTCTACCATCCACCACCCCTTTCCATCCCGTCACTCACCAGCTTCAGTGTGTCGAGATCTTGTACTGAGACACCGTGCAAACACTACACCTCCATGCACACTGTCCTCAGCATTCCCCAATTTACAGAACTTCATGGCATCCCCCTGCCTTCTCTTTCCCTTCTTTTACTCAGCTCTCCTAGCACAGAAGCCACTTTGCACCTCTGATCATTCCCACTGCCCCTCCCACAAGCTTTTCTGGTTCAATTACACACTTTAAGGCACAGGAACCCAAAGTGGGCACAATATTCAGGAAAGATGAGAACCAGGGGCAGAAATTAATTTTTGAGCTGCCTTTCAATCAGTATGATCCCTATATAGTGTTTTCCCCTTCCCAACCTCGCGGCTTTCAGAAGGCATTCTCAAGTGTCTGATCCCATAACCACCTGGGTTAACTCACTCCGTCCTTCTTCCTACTTGTCTTCCAAGAGGAAATAAAGATACTCTTGTCCTTTGTAAAATGCTCAGAGATCTGCTGAGAGAACACTCTATTCAAGAGGAAGGGGTTCACTTTTAGAGACCAGCATTTTCATGCAGCCTCAGAATAAAGGTTCAGAGATGGGCAGCAGTAATGATCCAGAGGTCTTGAACAGCTGGTCTGTGAGGAATGATGGAGCAGGACCAGGCACTTCAGGTTGGAAGAGAGGTGGCTTCAGAGAAATACAATAATCTCCAAAGTCATGAATGGCGTGGAAAGGGCAGATAGGGTCTGACTGCTCACCTCCTGCTCAGCACAAGAACTAGGTGGTCAGTGCCACCAGAAGCAGGTTAAAACAAGCACACACATGCAGCAAACCTGGGAAATGTCTTATCAGAGGATGCCACGGACCCAGAAAGGTTCTGGGGAGTCAAGGGGCCTTGTTTTATACCTCCTCTGTCAAAAGTCACCCCCTTTTACACAGGCATAACTTGATACCCTTTAATTCTTGCTATACTGGGGTGGCAAAATAAACAGGGATACTCCCATGGCTGCAGATTTCTATCATAATCCTTCCTCTTATCCTTCCTGCTTCCAAACATGTATTTTCCAGGCTAAGTTCCAGTTTATTTGGTTACTCTTTTCACAAAAGTTCTTCAGTCACATGCTTTTCCCTAACATTAACTACAACTCTTTGGAGAGGGGAGAACGTCTGCCCCTAACTTTGGGAGGGTATGTTATTCATTACACAAAAACATCACGGCATTCTGATTTGCTCCCTCTTCTTTTCCTAGAGATGTCATTTCTATTTGCCTTTTTTTGTTGTTTTTGACTGCTGCTGAGCGAGTTTCACAGAGCCTTATCTGCATTGCTTAAAAGATCTCGTTCCTGAATGGCACAGATTCTCATGAGCTCATCACTGCACAGGCACAGGGACTTGTTTATCCCTCGTGCACATTAGTTTACATCTGCTGGTATCAAGTACCTACAACCAAGTACTGTGAGAACCTTCTGCAGCCGCAGCCAGCTTTTGTTCCTGCTACCCTCACTCTGTGATTTTCAGCAAATACTGTCACTTCATTACTCAGCCTCTCTTCCAGGCCATTTATAACTGCGTTCAACAACACGAGCCTTAACACGGATCCCCCCCGGGAGTGAAGAGTGATCACTCTTCCCCAGAAAAGCTGACAGTCCTTCCTGCACTTTAACCAGGTTTTAATTACCGAGAAAGCTACGCTCCTGCTCCACGGCAGTTCATTTCCTTTAAGGAGCATTAACAAAGTCCTTTGTTAATCTCTCTCTGAAAATCCAGACACAGCAGAATATTTGCTTGTTTGTCTCTTGCGCCTTCTTGTCCAAGAGCTCCAGACCATTGGACTTTACCAGCTGTAGCTGGACCTCAGCATTTCTGCAGTGACCCATGGAGGTCACTGCAATGGGAACACTCATCGAGGCAGGCTTCCAAGCAGACATGACCTTGAGCCTCACCGTCCGTGGCAGGACCATTAACACTGCTCTGCGGTCACTGTGCTTTTGGAGAAGACAGTTTTTACATTGGGAAATTTGTTTTGGTAGATTTACCCTGAAGAGAAATAATCCCCCAAACCTAACTTAAATACAACCTCTCCACGTTTACAGCAGCAACGTAAGGCAAGCCCACCACTCAAAAAGATCTGGGCCAGTATCAATAATAATAGCCTGTGCTGATTTTTAAAAATAAACCTGGCAGTAGACTGTCACCTATTGTTTTAAAATACTGACTTGCAGTTAGTGAAAGCAGTATTATTCAGTGTAACTCCTTCAGGTGAAGCGTCAGGATTATCTAATACCCCAGTGTTAGATCCTCTCTGCCCTTCACAAACACCAGCACACAGAGTCCCTGAACACGAGCACACCAGAAACTGCTGGGGAGCACCAGTGCATGGGCCACGCAAAGCTTGTCACTGGGGTGTCAGCTGGGAAGGAGAAGAGTTAACAGCACCAGGAAAGATGTCACCCTTTTCAGCTTTTCTGAAATACCTTTCTTCAACTTTCCGTTTGCACGGTCTTGGAACTAAAACTGACCAGACAGGAATTTGTGCCCCATGAGACTGGTTTCCAGTTAGACAGATGAGACAGCGAGAGAGTAACAGCTCACACGATTTTTCCATGTAACGCCAACCCGTTACATATAAATACTTTGCCAACTAATTATTGTTCCAGCCCCATGTCTGCGTAGAACCACCAATCTTGCTCACTTAGCAGGACCCAAATACATTCACAAACATGCTGAAGGTTTAGCAAGGCACAAGAAAAAAAAATAAATTAATGCCTGAGCTCTGACACACTGACAGAAAATAAGGTGACCAACCAGTAAAACACTTGAGGTGAACGAGCTTCAAAAGCACATAATTAGCCAGGATCAGGGCAGAGGTCAGAAAGCCTGCTTGATTAAGTAATGTGTCTCCTGGCTGTTTATAACCGTATATGGGAAGAGATAATTTCACATTAGCAAGATAAATTTATTGTCCCTGGAATGTTAATTCAGTATTAACAGTATCCACTCACTTTACAGGAACTAAAGTGATTTTATTTCAGTGTTAAAATAACAAAGGAAGATTTGTGTCCAAGACAGCATTCCCTCGGTCATTAACTTTTGCTGACACTGAGGTTACAATTTACAGATTCCCTGAAACCATTTTCGGAAACTTACTTGGAAGTTAAATTTCTCCTGCAGCAGAGTAGCCATCTGCTAGTGGTCTGCAGAGTAAATACACTTCTACTTTAATAACAACTAAAACAAATTATTTTCATTCATTGCCCATCTCTTCAGAGCTCACACATTTCTCACTGCTGTCACATCTAACTTCTTCAGGTCTTACGCGTATCACACTGGAGTCGCTTAAATCCGCAGGCATTCAACATTTTGGGTAAAATTCTCTTTGTCTAAGGTGACAGTCCATTTCTCCAGGGCAGCCTCAGGTCCCAGCCCCTATCTGGCCCCAGCCGGAGCACTGCAGCTATTCCATGGGACAGCAGCAAACACAGTGACACAGAAAAGCTCCGACTCCGTGCTGCATTCCCACCCTCTCCTCAGAGGCACAGCCCCAGGAGCCAGGAGCTGTCATTCCCACCAGCCATACCTTCCACAAGCCCATTCCTGCCAGCCTCCATCATCTCGCACTGGGAACAGCAGCAGCTGTCGAAATGCAACGAATTACACCAAAAGGTGCTGCACGTCCTGGCATCCAGCGAGTCTGGCACTGCTACAGATTTCTGTGCCTGTGCCTTCGATAAGCCACCCCAGAGGCACAGAGCAGCGTGCTCAAAGCAACGCACGATTTAAGGGAGCGTAACTTTTCTGTGCCCTGGCCTCTTCCAAGGAAAACTGAAGGTGTCTCAGCCTGATGTCCCGGTACGACTGAGGAAGTCATTTCTCCTGTGTCTTTATCAACCCAGGGAGATTTACGAAACAGTAACAAAGCAAAGAGAACTTCCATTAATTTCTCTCTTTTTCCTGTGTATTTAACCAGAAGCAGATTAAAAAGAAAAGCAATACACACAGAAAAAAACAACAAACAAGAAACCAAATAACAGAAAACCAGATAAATGGAAAAATTCCCTCACTTTAAGTGGACAGCCACGTTCACATTCGTGAAGTTGCATATTCATTAAAATAAAGTAATTTTTAACTAGCTCGTGTTTTACATGTATGACCTCAGGTATTGCCTCCTGCATCCTATCCATACACTACTCTGCAGTCAGAATTATTCATTTCTCCATCAGCAGAGTACTTGCATGCAAATCAAACACTGATTAATTGTTAACATTGTTCATTATTAACATTGATAATATTTTCCAGTATTATCCTCATTTTACCCTGCAAAGAGAATACATCAGTTTCTGGTGCTCAAGCCCTGATTTTCCAAAGTATGTGACATTAGGGAATGTTTTGTATGGTCAAAGCAAAGCACCTGCTTAATCACAACTACCCTGGCAGTCCTAGCTCAGAAATTCCACAAACCAGACCCAGGGACACAAGCAGCAGAGGAAATACAACAGTGAAGTCTGCTGGAAGAATCTTGTCCTGTAACACACATGAAAACAGTTCTTTATGACAGCACTCAACTACGTTAATTATGGATGAGAAAATTCTCCTCCTCCCACAGCTCTGCTTTGCTGTCCCGTTTCTGACAGAACTGGAGCGCGGGATCTGAGCTCTAACTGAGCCTTCAGAAAAGTTCCGTGTAACAGCAGAAAGCCTCATCTTACAGGGAAGAAGAACGTGCAGCCATTTAAGTCAAATCAGTATTGGAAAACATTGACACAACGAAAGCAAAGCAACCTCTGTCCTGCACCAGGACATGCCAAGCTCAGAGTTACTTCAAGTCAGGTTTTCTATGTAATTCAAGGGCAGACAAGTCCTCTGTGGAGAACGGTCCTTGCTAAAAACAAAAAACCACCAACCAACACTCACCCCACCCATCAAAAAAAAAAGGGAAAACAAATTCCACCATGCAGCATCATATTTATACCTCCAGGGCTACCAGCAATGAGTGTCAGACCACAGGGCTCCACCACAGAGCTTTCTGAGCTGCCTGAGCCACATTATTCATCACCTGCTCCACAGGTTGCAGCTGAAGGAAATGAAATAGATGCTTTACCAGCGAATCTCTGCAGCGTTTGGCAGTCACACATCAGTCAGCTGTAATTTGAGGAGCTTTGCCCACAGCTACCTTTAACATTGCACCTCTGTGCAAATTACGAGTACAAAATAATATGACACATGACAGTGGTTGCAAAGGTCTAGGTAATGGAAACTGGCCATGTGCCACCAGGGAAGTTCGACTTTTCTCTTTCATTTTTGGGCAAATATAAATCAATTGCAACTAATACACAGTGTTACCCTTTCCAGCTATATAAATACCGGGAAAAAACCCAAACAACCCACCACTGTCTCATGCTTCAGTTTCTCAGAATCCAGCAGACATTAAACACATAATTTTACAAAACTAAGTCTAACAGTACTGACAATCTCCTCAAAGTTCTCACTAAAATAACCTCCCCCTACACAACCTGAGAGAGCAGACCTGCCAAGCTTGAGAGATTGACAAGAAATAATCAAGAGAGAAGGTGGCTTAAGGAAATGGTTAAGTAAATTCTTGGAAGAGTTATTTCCTGAAGCAGGCATCACATGATGTGAGGTAAAGCCATAAGACCACCACCAAGAAAAACGTGCCCTGCCTTGCAGGCAGCACTTCGACAGCAAACGGCTTGGGGGACTACCTGCCTCTGGAATCCTTCCCCAGCCTGCGTTCCTGCAAAGATGGGAGCACGGAGCAGCACACCTCCCCGGGTTTCCTTCTTCAGCAGGAAAAACAGAGGTAATATAATTAGTCCCAGGCTTTAAAATATTTACATTACTTGAGACCAGTGCAGTCTGATGACCTGCAGAGAGAATTACTCCGGCAGGAACACCTCCTTCATAAATCATTCCACTCGTTATTCAATCTCAGTTTTACAAGTTTATGCTCAACTTAATCTCGAATTCATCTGCCCGTGAACCAAGGAGTGCGGTAGCCAAAGTTGTTCCCTTTCTCGCTCATGAAGAAATACGTCGGGGAAAAAAATTAAATCCCGCTTTCACGACCACGTACTCATTCACAGCTGCAGTGAAGACAGTGGAAGGTCCAGCTACCCGGGGGGCAAGCGGTCACAGAAAAAGAACAGCCTGAGGACCCCTCACCGGAGTTAACCTCCAGCTCTCAACAGCTAACACCTCCGGGCCAGCCCGGGCTGGGAACGCGCCGTACTCAGAACCTGCTACGCCTAAGCCCCTGGGGACAACTCTCCGGGGACAGCTCACAGCCCCGGCCCCGGACACCACGGAGCGCCGGTGCTCCCAACGCGTGCGGGGCGAGCATCGCCTCCCGCGTGTGCCCGGCACCGCCGGCCCCACCGCCCTCGGCACACCCCACCGGACCCTCCAGGACCGCGCCAGCGCCCGCGCCGGGACCCCCGCGCTGGCTCCTCACCCACAGACACCGCCCCGGGCCCC
>VZTA01012787.1:127261-192328 GCA_013398855.1 Mohoua ochrocephala | reverse complement strand
CGGGGGGCCCCGGCGCTGTCGGCGCTGCCCTTCCTCGGGGGCTGCGGAGCAGGGCAGGGGCTCCCAGGTGCGCTCGCAGCCCGCCCCGGAGCGGGGGCTGTGCCGGTGCCGGAACCGGGGCTCTCTCCGCGCGGCGTCCCGGCTCCTGCGGCAGGGAGGAGCCGCCGTGCTGCGGGAGCCTCTGACAGCCACCTTCCCTTCCCCGGGGACGGCCCAGGGCGCACAGCGGTCCTGCTGCATCGCACGGGTGCCGCGAGTAGCGATGCAAAAGGTGCAGCCCGGGTGCTGCGGCAAGAGCTGAGGGTTGGCGCTTTTCCTTCTGTTCCCTGAAAAATTCATGTTGGTTGAGAGATCCGTGAAACTGATTATGTCGATAAATTCTTCTTTTGGGGGGGACCGCCTGCATGTGAATGCCCTTTTACATATTGCAGACCTCGTAGCTGATGGGGTGGAAGCCAGGATATTTTAGAAACAGAAAGCTGCGGGATCTTTGAAGTCCAGAAGAGTTTTACGTGTGAATACATAGGTCAGATAGCTAAAAGTCTATTGCAGTTCTCGGAAATACTGTCTTTGGTTACACGGTGGAAGTGCATCTGTAGGATTTACGTGGCATAATTTAATAGTGTTCCTGGAGACAAAGGAGCCCTGCTGCCTCTACATGGTTCTTCTCTGTGATGTGAGACCGCGGGCAAGAAGCTGCTGGTGCCTCTTGACATCGGGGTGGGGAAGCAGGAGTAGACTCAGCCCCAGAACAGGTACTTGCTAAAGCAAGGAAGAGTTTTCAATTCCCTTAGAGCTTCTCTCAAGGAAAACTCATAAGGAAAAAATGGCCAAAGCTTAATGGAAAGAGAGCTGGCGAGAAGAAAAAAAAAGAAGGTGAGATAATGGAAACGCACCCTGGCACGTGTTCGTGAGAACCTGGAGGGAAAATTCCCTTCCCCTTTCCCACCCTTGTATTTTGGAATGCTCGCCGTCTCCGACTTTGGATCTTCTCAAAAGGAATAGCAAATCAGTGGTGCATAAGTGTGTAGCTTACAAGCATGGTCCTGTTGCCGAGAAGGGAATTTGCTTTGTGTTACACAGCACTGTGGGAATGTTGTGGGGAGTACTGTGCTGCTGCCCCATTGAGGGTGTGTGGCGCAGGCTCTGAAGTGTAGGGGTGCTGTGACAAAGTAGGTTACAGAAAAATGTCTCGTTAGGAGCTTCCCTCTTCTGGAGAGCTTGCTTGTGGGTATGCTTCTTGAGCAACATTAACTGCTCTTTGAAACTTTTTCTTCCAGGAATCTGTTTTTATTCTATACAGTAATTAAACGTAATAAAACTGCGATTCAAAGCAGTGCTGATAACTGCAGTTCGTAAATGGCTCTCTGTTAATTTGCTTTGGTACTCACCACGTTGTTACCTACGTTACGCACCTCATCTGCTCTAGGTTACACCTGAGCACAGGGTTATCTTTGTGTGATGTTGCCCAGCAGTAACACGCTGCACATTTCAGTATAATTCTGTGGGTTCCCTGCCTCTTGCCTGGGAGGTTTTGTAGACTTGCTGCTGCATAAGCCATTGTATGAATTGATATAAACTATTGCAATTGTTTGTTCTCTCTCTGCAGGAGGTCACAGCCAGTAGCCGCCACTATGTCGATAGATTGTTTGACCTCGATCCCCAAAAAGTCCTGCAAGGTGTCATGTAAGTCATCCAAACACTCTCGGGCTCTTGCTTGTGCATAGGCCAGGCGTGCTTGATCTCACTAGAGTGATAGGTCAAGGGCAAGGAGCTCTTCCTATGTTGTTTTTGAGAAATGTAGTTGGCAGATCTTAATACAAATATGTCAGTATTGATATAGAGATAGTATTGATATAGACTCTCACTCTGTAGTGCATATGGTTCATAACACAGCCTCCCAGTTGCCAGAAATGAGGTTAAACATTCTGTGAGCACTGAAGATTTTTTTCAGATATGTTTCTGCCTTTTGGCCGCATTTTGCTTCTCTTCCAGGTCTGTTGAGACTCTTTCCTCTTGCTGCACTGCCAAGTCAGTGTACCTGCCTCTTACTCCTTCCCCTGCTGCCATGCCTGCGAGTTGGCTTTGACTTTTTAAATGCTTGGCTTCTGTCTCCCCATGGGAGCTGCAAGCTGCAAGAGAGTGCTCCCACAGAACTGAATTTGGATGCAAGTTCTGTTTCAGTACTTGTGTTTCGTGCCGGCGGTCAGGGTAGTGACTGAGAGAGCGAGTCGAGGAGCAGGAGTGAAACTGCTGCAAAGCTCTGCTTGTTCCCTTGCTGTCCTCGGGCCTCGAGCTTTCCGCTAGAATCACTTTTCCAGCAAAGTGGCCCACGAGGCCTTGCCCAGGACTGACTTTGGTGGTGAAACCAGACCTTTTTGGGCTTACCAGTAGCTTGCTGGCTGTGGCTGTCTACTAAAACACCAGGAGAAATCAGAGGGACGAGTGAATCAGAAATCCAAGAACGTTGGTTGTGTTGCTCAGCACGACCTGGGGTGTTTCCCAGCAGCAGAGGAAAACAGTTATTCCAGGTGTCCAGGGCCAACGTGTCAGTGTCTCTGTGAAATAGATGAAGAACCCAGAACAGTCCTGGAAGCTTTCTTGGTTGGAATACCCCCTTACCTGTGTAAGAACTTCTGGTACCCCGCTGTAACTGTGTACAGGTTCTTAACTCTGCTCTAGGGGAGGCTGGTTTTGCTTCCACCCCTCGGCCTTCGTAGTCCCCTCCTCGTAAGGGCGGTGGGGTGGTCCTGGGGAAGGACGTGTCTCATCCAGTGTCCCAGTGGGGTGACTGAGCCCCTCTTCTCTCCCTGGCAGATGCTCTGAGCCATGGCTGGCGCTCCATCCCTGCTCTCCTTCCTTTTCAAAGGACTGGAGCCCACAACCCTTGGTAATCCCTTCCCTATCTTTTGATATGTTACTCATCTTTTGCAGTGTAACTGATCTCCCAGGAACAGGAGTTTTAGGCAGCATCTTTGTCTCGGATAACGTCTGAAATTCTTCATCTTGTCCGTGGGTGTCAGTGGATTCTATGCTGAGATCCTTTTCTTGTGTTTAAAGACAAGAAAATACCAATTTATTTCACAATATCTCTCACAGGGCAGATTTGGATGGTAAAACTGTATTTGTGATGCTCTGGCTGAAATCTTAATTGTGAGAGTTTCTTTACTGACTCTGAGCCAGTCCTATGTGGCAGATGTGTTGGTTTTGAAATATTGGTGGGTGGGTGTGTGACAGTCCAATTTAGAAAAATTGATATAAAAGATAGAATAAGAACATAAAAATTTATATAAAAGATGGAATTTCGAGTAGTGTATATATGAAAAATTTCTGTCAGTCCAGCATTCTTTTTGGGTAGAAAAATACTGCTTTGTCCTTCTTCCTTTGGTTTCAGGGTATATGCAGAGGTATTGAAGCTGGAATGAGCTGGTGTTTGGGGTGGACTAGGAAAGGATTAAAGTTTTTCCAGAAGTGCCTGTCGGAAGCTTTACCAGATATGCTGCATCCTTTGCAGAAAATCTTTGTTTCCTAAGATGTGCTGTTTTTTCCCTGCATCCTGGCTGGAAATACTGATGACCTAGATTTTTTATTTTGATTGATGGAACTGTATGAATATCAAGGATCAGAAAATGGGCTGTTGTAAGAGGCTTTGTTTCTGCAGATTGTCTTCAGTTACAATAGTCCTGTTTTTCGTATGCTTGAATGAATAACTTGGGCTTGGGGCTTTTTTTCATTGCGTCCTCGTAATTTTAATGAAACCCAACTTCTGAATGAGCTTTGATAAAGGTAAAATGTACCTAAATGCTTCTTGAACTTGAAAATCATGCCAGTCCAGTTTTCATCTCGTAACTTGAGAAAGCTTTAATTACATATTCTGAAAGCATTTAAATGATTAAAATCTCTTTTTTTCCCTTGCTTTCCCATGAATTTTCAGAGAGGTGGTGTTTAGAGTTTTCCTTGTCCAGACAATAAAGCTTTACCTGGTTAGGAGCTTTTTTTATTTTCCTTCTACTGGGAAAACAGAAACCATTTCCTTGTTGTCCAGTACTGCTGCATGTGGGTCTATTGATCTTATTTCAAATACCAAGTTTCCTGCAGAACTCCCGTTCACATCGTTTCTGTCCTGCTCGTCTGGGTGTTGATAGTGGGTAGGAAGGGGAGAATTGTGAGTACCTGCCACTAAATCCTGAATTTCTGTTCAGGATTTGAAGAGTTGAGATGACTACTGCCTTTTTTACTGTACCTGCTGGTGAACGGAAGTGTCCAAAGCCCATCTCCACACCCACGTCTGTGTGGCACTGTGTGTATTTACCTTCTACTTATGTCTTTGTAGATGAGCAAGGTTAATAGAGTAGTTCCCTTCTGTAAACATGAACTCTACCTTGTGGCCATGCTTATGCTTGAGAGGTCTTTGCAGGTTTGCTTTTGTCTCTTTAGTGCTCCTGTGGCCCTTTTCTCTTGCTGTTGCAGAGCTGAGGTTTTCTCTGGTGTGCTCTGAGTGCATTCTGCAAGGTCAGCACTGATGTCAGGTGTGCAGCTCTCGAGTGCAGCTCGTGTTGGCAGTGCTTGCCCTGCCTCGCACAGATACTGCAGGGCATTAGATGCTGTGGTCTCTCAGAGGTTCTCTTCAATGTTTTGCTGTCATTGGCAGAGGAACAGAAATGGCTCTGTAAATTTCTGTGTTTTTATGAGAGCTTTATTTGTCCCAAGGTGGTTGCTGCAACATCATCTTGTGCTTTGCAGTATTTATTTTTTTAAAAGCATCTCTGCGTTGTGATCCTTAGACTGTCATTTGCTTTTCACCTGCTATTAAGCTCAGGACCACATTGCTCAGGTGCAAGACTGATACCTGTTTTTATCCTCTGACTTACTTGTGGTCGGGGGCTTCTTTGAGAGACATTTCATCGTGCTTACATTTAGCCTGGTGCCTTCCAAGTGGCAATCTATCATTTTATGGAGAGCTGTGTAATCCCACCTCAAGGCTGGGTTGGAAAGGAGCATCCTCTCTGACAAGCCTGGCTTGCTCAAGGTCCCAACTGTTTCTCATCAGGCTGTTCCTCAGCAGTCAGAGGGTGTCATCCTTTAAGACTTGTAAATGACCATCTTTGTGGTGCACTGAGAATTCCTGTGCTGCTGCTGTTCCTGTCCTTTATAGCCAGCAGGAATTAGTAGACAGGCGTTTTCCAGCCTCGTGTGAGCGTTTTGTTTCTCAGCACAATGAAAGAAACATCCTGTAGAAATGGCACATGGTCTTCGCACAGCGTGTGTTTTGCATCCAAGTTTTTTTTATTCTTGTAGTTTGGGTCTGCAATAAATGTTCCAGGCACACGTTTGGATGGCTGTGTAACAGCGTGCTGTGTTCTCAGCTACGGCTGTCGGAGGGATCGTCAGTGCAGTGTTCACACATGCCCACAGCAAACACTCTGTGAAATATGAGAGGCAGCTTCATCAAGTGGGAAGAGAGGAAATTCCCATCTCAGTTCTAATGGAGCAACAGGTACCCCACTTCAGAGAGTTGTGAGGAGGCTGCTTCTGCTTCTTGTTCTTGTCTGTTAAACAAACCTTCTGTAACACTCAGTGATGAACAGCTCTTGTTTCCACAGTTTGCATCCCAAGCAGCTGCATCGCATTTTCAGTCTCAGTGGGCACTTCTGCGCCTCAGTTTTCTGCAGGACCTGTTTTGGGTTTGTGCATATTCCCTTGGCCCTGTGGGAACAGAGCAGTCCTTAGAGGGCTGTTCCTGTCACAGTTTGCCCCGGTACATTTTTGGTCCATTCTGTTGTCTCCTAGACAGTCCATTGTAGTAAATGCCTATCCTGCGTGAAACTTGGAGGTGTTGTTGGCTAACGATAAGTGATGTAATTTTTTGAAGCGTTGTTTTTGTGCAGAGTCATCCATGTGTTGAGGGAAGAGGCTCCTGAGTCCCTCGTTGGTGCTTTGTGAACTGCGGGATGGGCTCTTTGTGGCCTGGAGCTGGGATGCTGCAGGATCTGACAGAAATTGGAGCAGGTTTAGGTGGTGCTGGGAGCACTGCTCCGTTTGTTGGTTTCTCCCTTTCGAGAGGTGAGCTGTGAAGGCAGGCTTTTCAGAGGGAGAGAAGGAAGGCTTAAACATCTGAGAATTAAGTAGCGCTCTGTGAAGAGGGGCTTTCAGTGCAGTGGTTTTTGTAGTCAGGTGGAAGGATGGTGTGGACAGAGGGAAGAGAGGGAAATGCCCTTCACTGCAGGTGTGTTCCTGTCACAGAGAAAAGGTACTCTCACTTCTGTGCTTGTTTTATAATGCAGCAAAAGGTGCCTATGCAGAATAGCTTTTTTTGGCAAGTAAGTTGTTTTGTGTTGTAACTCCTGGTCTAATATCTAGAGGTGGGCTAAGCTTCAGGTGTACCTATGACATTTGGCCAGCAATTTCAGCCTTACAGGGGTGTTTAACATTTCAGGCCTTGCAGTTACTGCTCCGAGCCCGTGAGGGAATGATGGTTACTGACTCTGTTTCACTGCTGCCTTTGAGATGGCTGTGAAGCCGCTTCTCTCCAAAACCCCTCTGTTGATACCACCCTCAGCATGGTGATACTGTTGCTGTGATGGTTTCCGGCTCGGAGTCTAATGGGGGAGGAGGAGCAGCCTCTGTCAGCCTGGCTGGTGGAGCTGGAGAGGATGGGGCGAGCCCTGGTCACAGGAGTGCCGAGGTGGGACTCAGTCACAGCCCTCAAGGCGAGCACAGCTGAACACTACATGGCCATTCAGAGTTTACCTTGCCCTATTAATCTGCTACACGAAGGCAGTGGCTGCCTGCAGGGGAGGGCACAAGCAGCAGGCAGCTGAGGGAGGAATAGCTCTGCCCTTTGGGGACGTTGTCAAGACTGAACTCGGAGGCTGGGCCTGAGGGATGTGTGCCACAGAGCCAGCAAGGCTGCTGAGTTTGTGATTCTTCATGTCTGGCGTTGGAGTTTTTGGTTCCAAGCTGCCAGTTTGCACTGATTGGAATCAGTATTAAAAACGTTGAATTTAGTAACTTTCCAAAAGCAGCTCATTTTCCATTTGCTGTATGGAACTTTTATGCTAATGCCCTGTAAAGGGTTGGCATTTCTAGTAGCATGCAAAGGACAGAATTCTGTTTACCAATTAATTTGTGTAGCAGATGATTCAGCTGACTTTTCTATGTGTGCTGTGGTGCTGGTGCTGAACTGATAATGTCAATTGTTGAGATGCTTTTCTTTGGGGATTGTAGCAGGAAGGCTAGCTCATAGAATTACTTGCTAAAATGTACTTCAAACAGGCATTATCTGAAATGACCAGAAACTCCAGAATGAGAGAGGTTATGGGCATACAGATATGAGGGGATTTCTGTTCTAATGGGAACTTAGTAACACCCATCTGAAAAAGGGAATTTAGACATGACTAGGCCAGTATATCATCTTAGCTCTGATAGCTATTTGGAGATCAAAATCAGAGGTTTTGCTTCATGTCAGAAGGACTTTAGATTATTATAATCGAATGGGTAGTAGCTATGTTAAATTAATAGGGTTTGGTGATCCTTTGGTGGTTGTTGGCCTAAGGTGCAGTGGACAGTGTCAAACAACGTTCCAGGCTCCCATCTAGAACAGCCAAGCACGTGCTGCAAGGCCATTTTAAGGTGTTTTCCTGTCCTAAACGAAGCTTCAAACTTCTCCATGTGGGTCACTGGTGGTGGGCGACATTCTGTAGATAAAGAGTGGTGGGCTTAAAATGGGACAATGGGCAAAAGTAACTTTAAATAAAAGGACAGTGAACGAGGAACAGTGCAGTAAAAATGTAGTGTTACGGATACCTCTTGGTTTAATGAAATTTCATTTAATTTTTGCTTAAGCTGTGGGATGCACTGCTAAATGCTGAAGGCAGTCCTTCACACTGGGAAGTGAAATGTCCTTGGGGGGAGATAGAGACATTTAAAAAAAAAGGTACCACAGTTACTTGTATTTGGTATTTTGGGTCATTCGTGTGAAGCAGCAGTGGTGGAGCTGCTCTTTTCATGTGGTTTGGCTCTTTCGGGACAGTTGTGAAAGAAGTGTTTTGCTGATTTGGCATCACAGAGCAGGGATTTTGTGAGTGAGGATTTGTGAGAGTTCTGCTGAGCTGCAGCTGTTTTGCCCACACCTCTTTTGGGATAATTCTTTACTGTTAGGATCTAGTGTGGTTAAATAGGAGAGATTGATGCTGAAATTGAAATGCTGGTAATACAGAGCTCTCTCTAGCTACGGTTCGTGTGGTTTCGTTGGTTTAGTTTTTTTAGTTTGTAAAGGTTACATAATAAAAGTTAGCTAAACTCCCATCCTCCACTAATTTCAAGCACTTTAAATTTGGGTTACATTGTTTTTAAGGCTGAGTGAGGCAAATTGTCTATCCGTTACTGAGCTCATGCGACTTGTAGCACAATATCCAGACCTAGTGCGAAGGATGAGGCAATAAAGCATGCTTGGGAGAGGTGGGAAAAGCAGCATCTCCCTTTTGTCAGTCCAGGTGGAGACTGGAAAGGAACTTGAGTTGAAACTGCAGCCAAAGAGATGGAGAGCTGGCGTTGTTAAGCTTGATCAGAAGGGCAGCACGTGAATTGACTGATGTGAACTCCTGTGTGTAAGGGAAGGTTTGGGATGAGAGGTTTCTGCAGTCTGTCTCACACAGCGAGAGCAGCACTGGAAAACAGGATAAATTCAGGCTAGGAGTAAGCTATCAATATGTCTAACTACAGGTGTGGGTCACTGAAACACTCCCCTTTCTGTTTGGTAGACTTTCTTTGGCAGGAAAACTTAGGACACGGTAAGTTGCCTCTCCAGAGAGGATACTTGAGATAGGAGTTCAGTCATCTTCAGTGGCACTGTGATATGGAGGAGTTGCATTAAATGATCACTTTTAGCATTATGTGTGTTAAATTCTACTGTTCTGCAGTGCTGTAATTATAGCCAGGTGCTATTTTTCTACAGCACTTTGATTTTATGCACCGAGATTACAGAATTTAGATGGAGAACGACCACGGATCGAGGGGCTTTTGTTTAAATGTTGTTTGTTTATTTCTCACTGTGTGTTGGTTGTGTCACAGTTTCCAAGTGTTAAAATTCAAAGGAGTTGAGTAACGCTGTCTTGATGTGCTGCTTTGTTCTTTCCTGTAAAATCATCTTTTTCATTGCATCAACTGATATTTTTGAATGAGATTAGAAATCTTGAAACTTTGCTTCCCAACTTGATGATTAACCCTAAAAATAAGCTCACTTAGGACTTCTGTGGTTTGCTTGAGTTGGCAGGAGTTTGTAACATTTTATTCACTTGATTGGACCAGGAATCGTGTTAGTACAAACACTCTACTTACTAAAGGAGTAGAAAACAGCTTCAGGTCATAGTAGTGTCCATCTTAGACATTAATTCTCTAACAATACTGATGGACGTATTTTAACACGCAAAACTGCTCATTAATTCCTGATGTTATTTTGCATCTGTCTATAAAAATGGGAGAGTGGAGGAAAGGGAGCAGGAGGAGGAGACAAAAGCTGTAGGAAGCATAATTGTCCAAACTTAGCTCCTCCAGTGAGCTTCTGGCTGTAGTCCAGCCAGTGCAGGTGCCATTTGCTTATATGATCCTGAAACTTAGAAACTCTCCTGGAGCTGGGGCAGCTGGTTTTTGTCTGAGCTGCGTCCCTGTACCAGCTGCCAGTACCTCAGCTTTTTAGAAGGTGGCATTTTGACTTGTTGAAACCTTTGCCGATGCTGCTTTGCCTCCCTCTGTTGTTGGTGACTTTGGGCAGCCCCTGGCAGATAAACCTCCAGCCCTGACAGAGCTTTGTGTTGGGAGCTTCGTCTGGCTGTGTGACCGGCTTGGAATCTCTTGGAAGGATTTCATACTAAAAGTGAAAGCGTTGGCTGGAGGTGCTCAGGGCTGCTTTTCCTTCTGTGATTGTTCAGCTCACGTTTGATACCCTTCTCTGTCTAGGAACCCCTGAGATATGGCTCCTTGCTGTTTTCAAAAGCCATAAGATGAGGAAATGTCGTGCAGGCTGTTTATTTCCTCTTCTTCTGTGGAGTTCCTGTGGCTGCTTCCTCAAGTCACTCTGGTTCGTTTCAAGATCTTTTGTGTTGCTTTGGTGGAAGGTGACGTGGGAAGGCTCCAGGGCTTCCTAACAGAATTCTGTAATTTGTTCTGTTTGTGCTTGGTTTACTGTGTTTGAAAACAGAGGTAGAGCCAAATTGTCCCGTGAGTGTCCTTGTGTCCGTGCTGCTTTCTCAGGATTTCTTTTGCAGGAGAGATGCAGGTATGGGGACTCACTGGGCATGCTGGGAAAGTCTCTCTTTCTCAGCTGGGACCTGAGCCCACTCTTCTTTTTCATTGGGGTTTTATTCTGTGGAGGGAGTCCCAAACTTAGAACTGACTTCGTGAAGATGTTGAACTTCAATAACTTCTGCGTAGGATGAAGGTCAGCGCCTCAGCTTCCTTCTGCAATTGTAATTTTCATTGACTACTAATTTTCTCAGGATGGAGACATTTAATAATTTTTTTTTATTGGTTAGGAATCATTGAAACCGAAAGACCATATTCTACTCACAAGCTGTTATATTTAATATCACTTCTTGCTTATCTGAAGTGGCTATATCTGGTGCCTTTAAACAACTACACATTAAACATCAGAATAGAACCAGAACTTCATACACAGTTGGCAGATTAGTTCCTCTTGTAACTCTTGTCAAGCTGTATTTAGATGGAAATTAGATTTTTCTTTAGTGTAATGTGCTCCTAAAATATTTTGAACACTCATGCTGTGTTCATATACTAGCATGCATTGCACTTTATTTATAGCTAATTAATTGAACTGATTGCTTTTGGGTTGCAATGTTCCGAAACATTGTTGGAGCTGATAAACATCACCTGATAAATTTTTTCTGCTTTTCTCAAGTTTGTAGGAAGAAAATCAGTCTTGCTGCTTTTCCAGTGTCTAGGTTGTTTCATAACTTAAAGCTGAGTGGTCACAGGGTTGAACTGATAGAACGATATTTTTATTTCTTTAAGAAGCAATGAGAGATTGAAAAAGCTGGGTTAGCACTTCAGGAAGCAACATTCCCAAGCACTTAGCTAGGATCTCGGCAGTATTTTATTGTTGGCAGCCTGTGTTATTCCTCCTTGCAGGTTTTTTTCATGTAAATTACTTAATTGCACTATGGTAAATGTCAGCATAAATATCAGATTTTAAATCTATACATTAAATTGATTGTAATTCAGGTTATTTTGTTAAACGATTCAGAATTTAGTTTGAATCTAAACTATAAGATTTAATATGCAGGATATTAAACCCAAACCAAAAACCCAGCCAACCTCAAATGCATCTTTAAGGGCTCTGTTTTATGGAGCTTCAGATTTGTCTTTTGGCTCTCCACAGAGCTGCTGTTCTGAGCTGAGAAACTCAGCTGAGAGTGCTGAGGTGTTTTGGGTGCAGAGGCCAGGTCTGAGTTTTTCTTGGGAGGCTGCTTGGGCTGTGCTGGTGCCTGGCAGCAGGCTCAGAACCTGCTGCAGAGCTTGGAGCTGGGGATTGGAAAGGCTGGATGTCCCTCTGGATCACGGTCCCATCACAGGGTAGGCCTGGAGTCACCACAGATGAGCTGTTCTTCCCAAGTTCTCCTCTCCCTGTACCTGCATTGCTGCTGCTGTTCCCTTCTTCCTCGTGCCAAGGACTCCTTTGCACAGAGGAAATGGGAACAGGGTGCCTGACATGTGGAAATAAAGTGGGTGTTAGTTTTGGACTCTGTTTCTGAGGTTTCTTTGTTACCTCTTGTACAAGATAGTGATCTTTGCTGCCTTTTTTTCCTTGGATGAATCTCCCGGTGTCTTGGATCTGAAATCAGTCAAGCTTGAACTCGTTGGAGGTGATGTTCTCAAATAAGGGAGTTGCCCTCAGTTTTTCCAAGGTTTATGATTCACCAAGGACCTGGTAGTCTAGGACAGCATATGGTAGTTCCTCACATCTTGGGGAATTAGCTTCCTGATCAGGAAAATCACTATGAAATAGCATATGGAATTACACAATTATTTTTCATAGTACACAAATAAAGTCTCCAGCTATTCAACACTGAAATACGGCTTTTTCAGGGTGCTCTTGCTTTCCATATCCACGGCTTCCTGTGTGTTGAATAGGGTCACTTCTGTAGGTGGCAGCTTGGAAGAGAGAAGCGTGGCAGGGAACTTGGGAGTGCCACAATGCACACAGACATGGGGAGCCTGGAGTCCTGTCTCTGACAGGTTTTGGTCACCTTACCAGTCTGAAGGTGTTTGACTTGCCTGCAAGTTGAAGTTGGTCAAACGTACATGTGTTGGATTTGTCAGAAATGTCAATTTGTGCTATTTCTTACCTACCTGACGTGACTTTCCTGAGGAACTTCATGAACGTGGGATGGGGAAATCAATCCGAATCATTTACAGATCAGGACTGTGCCCTCAGTAACCCTCTCCACTTGAGTATTATGGAACTTGGCCATGCTCCTGCCACTTGTGAAAGGGTCTCTAAATCAAATTCTAATGGGCAGTAGTTATTAAATGGTTATAAGGTTAACAAACCATTCTGTTACGGGATTGGGGCAGGAGTCACAAAAGTTGGATAGTGTTGTTTTCCTTTTTGTTTGAGTTTTTTTTCCAACACAAAACACGGTGTAAAATCACCTGAGCAGAGCATTAAAGCGTCACCAAAATCCATTTGTTAATTTTCAGAGTGCTTGGTTCGTGCCTTCTCTTTAGCTCCCTGAGATGCCTTTGCAGACTGTGGGTGCAGTGCAGCTCTTCTGATGGCTCTGGTGCCTCAGGGTGGCAGGGACAGGCAGCCTCTTCAGAACTCCTGGGGTGGCCTGAGCACCTCAGTACCTGAACTTAACATATCTGTTGGTGCAGTTTTCATGATTCCTCTGAGACATCTGACTGTTGCTTCTGCCACTGTTTTGGACTGACTCTTGTATTTCACAAACTTTTAAAAATGATCTTTAATGTGAAGGGTTCAGCATAGAAACCACTGAAGTACTGTTTCTGATTTTAGTGACATCTTCAACTCCATTTGTGGAATTTTCAGGGGCTTCCAGCTTAGCCTGTCTCCTGACCTTGCTCTTTTTCCTCTACCTTCTGCCTCGTGGTGTGAAGGTACCCACCTTAGGGAGACACGGGAGGAAGGTGCAGCATTTCTTGCTGATGCTGAGCTGCATGGAGCTGTGCTGGGCTGGCGGTTGCTGTTCAGAGAGGGCTTCTTGGCAGGGGGGTTCCTGACTCTGCTGCATTCAGGTGTGCACAGAACTGCAGCTGAGCTGCTTTTAGTGCTGCTCCCGTGCCGGAGCTCCGAGATCACAGCCAGGCTTGGAGCTGGCTTGGGATTCCTTGAGTGCTCCTTGTGTATGCAAGGCAGAGCACGTGGAGAAATTCAGGGAGAACGGGCAATTACCTTTTGCTAATTGAGCTTTATGAAGGTCCTGCTTGTGCCAGTAAGGTGTTGCCTGCCTCGGCTAAGAAGTGTTTTACAACTCTAGTGGAGGGAGTTGTTAACCTTGGGGCACTCTGGACAGATGCTTGGTGCAGTGAAATCTGCTTTTTCAGTGGGCACCCAAGGACTGTGCAGTGTCCCTGCTGGCCAGGGCGGATCTCACAGGACAGGGCTGCTCCACGTTTCTTAAAAATTGCAGATAGCAGCTGGGAGAGATACAGAGGCAAGAAAATGTGCTCACTTAAGGCAACCACTGACGCTCCCAAATTATTTGAATAAATTATATGCATAGTGATTCATTTATCAGTTTTGCTGCTAACACTGTAATCAATCTCGTTTTGGTTTTCTGTTGATAAAGAATTACCTGAAGTTGATCTCTCTTTATTCTCTGCTCTTAAAGACCCCAACAACTAGAAAGCTTCCTAGAAATGAATCATCTTGAATCTTGAAACCAGTTCTAAGTTGCAAGCTTGCTTTCAGATTTTCTGGATGCTCATGTATGCTCAGAGTGTTCGTACGAGGAGAAAAGATGAGCAGGTGGTGATGGTTTTTGGGATGCAGTAGCAATTTTCTGAACAAGGCTGCAAACCACAGGTTTTCGTAGGAATTCTTAGTGTGTGCAGCCAGTGTCCACTTTGCAAAGTGCTTCCCACGTTCTGGTACCACGGTGTGTAATGTGTGTAACCTTGCAGCCACTCTCAGGCAGGAAAATGCTCTGCTTTCCACTTTACTCCTGGGATTTCGATGTACAGATGTGTAGGTGTCCTGCTGAAATACATGAAAGGAGGCCTGGGGTGAAGAGGAGAGTGAAAGCCTGGTCTCTGGAGACTGGTGAAGGTTCCTTGTTCCTTTCTCTTAGCTTGCCTTTTCCTGCACCCAGTAGAGTATTCAGTTAATACTTTAAATTACCAATATTTGACTTCCCAGCCAATAGTGGGATTTTTAAATTGCTTTAAGTCTAGTGACTATATGGGCACAAAGAACCAGTATATGTAGTTTTTCTCAGTAATAAGACTTCTTGGTGTCTGGTGTGCATGTGAGATAGTTTGGGTTTTTGCTTACTCGCAGGAGCTGGGATGTAGTGGAATCCCAGAGCTCTGGGGTATTTTCCTGTGGGCTGAGGAAACTGTGCCCTGAAGCACTGCCCAGTCTGTAGCTGCAGCATGGACGTGTGGAAAACCGCTTGATAAGCCTCATGGAAATAGTAAATTCTATAGATAAGCCCTCAGTACCTCAGCATAATTTACCAGGGTTTGTTTTTCTTTCTGGATTTACAGAGATATGAAAAATGCTGTAATTGGAAACAACAAACAAAAAGCCAACTTGATTGTTTTGGGAGCAGTTCCAAGGTATGTCCTTTGCTACTCTCCTTTTCACTGATTCACAACAGGTCTGGAATAATGATCCTTGGATCACAGGCACTTTTTTGTTTTAACTTTGATTGTAGTTGACTGAATACTTTCTTTTATGTAACCGAGAGAGATTTGAAATATCTGTTAAACTCATGTATTACAGAACAGGCTGTTGAGTAATGCTTTTCATTTAGAATTTCATAGAATTCTCTAAAGTAGTCTTGGTGTTTTTATTGAACCTTATCAGCTCAGGAATAAAATCTGGTTTTTTGACATTGATATTAATGATGGATGAAAGTGGTTGTATCTTAATCCTGTTCTTCAGCCAATTGCCTGGTGAGTTCATAACTGAAAATGTGTAAGGGTATGTTAAAGGTTTAATTTAAAATATTGAAAAGCATCTGAGATAATTTGCTTGTCTGCTCCACTTGCTTCAGAGGATTAAAAACCATTGATCATACTTTATTGTGCCTTGCTGCTTCAGCTGATGTTAACATTTTCTGGACCCTGATTCCACTAGTACAAATTGAACAGGTAACTTTAGCTCCTAGACTGCTCACTACAGCTTTCATTTCACCCCTCTTCTCCTCCAGCTTTCTTTCAGCCTCACTTTGCAGCAATGGAGAGTGAAAACCTTGAGCACTGCAATCCTTGTGCTGGCAGTGTGGCACCCCACCTGTATCTTTTTGCTTAAGTGGCAACCAGGTCCCAAACTATCCTGCCTGAGAGCTGCTGCTGCCTTGTCAAAAATGCTTTTTATTTGCAGAGAGCATCTTCTCACTGACAGACTGAGTTTGTGCCAAGGCCAGCCCTTGAAATTCTCTAGGGATTTGCCAGTGGGGTCACCCCCCTGTACAAAACCTGCTGGATTATCTTCCCTTTCGACCAGATACAAACAGGTGAAGAGAAGACTTCCCAGGAGATGAAAAGATGAAAGTGGGCATTTGTCGAAGATGATGCGAAATTTAAGGAATTTCTATCAGCAACAGGCCTTAAGGGGTTTTTGCAAGTCCTGCTGATTCTTGTGGTTCCCATTTTAAAAGAGAATTAAGAAGATCTTCACCTTCCAAATCTAGAATCTGCTTGTTCTTACGTTTTGTAGGACTTCTGTTCCCTCAGTTATCCTGCTTTCTGCTGCTGCTGCTTGTTCTGTGCCCAGTAATGAAACTTCAAAAGTGCTTTTTTCTTCATTGTTGTTAATGCCTTCTGGCTGCCCAGGTAAACTATACAGTTAATCTACAGCTGCAGGTAAATGACTGGACCTGGGAAATGGTAAAAGGTGAGCTATCACACTTGTCCTCGCTTCAGGACAGGTTACTCACAAATGGCAGGAAATCTCTTCAGAGATCTGCAGAAAAGGCTCTTCAGACTGGAGGAGCAGCTGAAATACATTGGGTTATTGTGACCAAAGATGATTCTCCCTGGCTGTAACCTGACATCCTCTACCCCCAAGTGCCTTTCTGAAGGCTTACAATTTCCTCAAGGTGTTGCAGACAGACTTAAGGAGATGATAGACTGTTTGGATTGGAGAACTCCTTTGGTGGTTCTCTGTCAAGGGGGTGGGAATCCATTGGCTCTTTTGATTTGCCTTCCAATAGGTGAAGCTGGTGGAGTACAGGAATCTGTGGAATAATTCCAGTCTGCTGAGCCAAGCCTCTCCCTCAGTGAGAAGAGGAATAACCAACCTGGCATTCTTTGGTTTAAGTCTTTAAGAACAGTTTTCTTTTCACAGAGTTGAGTTGCAGCCTCCCACGGGAAGTTGATTCTCTCCTCTGATGGGAGTTGTTAGAATTCTGCTGCTGCTTTGTCCTGTGGTTCAGTTTGTTGTCTGCTCATTTCTTGCCTCCCTCCTCTCCCCCAAGTGTTCCTCCATCGAGCTTTCAGAAAACATTCTTTAGACCCAAGAAACCCCTTCAGACCTGTCACTTAGTGGAAAAGAAAACAGTGTGTTCAAGTGTTAGAGCAGACTCATACGGGGCTTGGAAACAAGTCTAGGAAGTATCTCTTGTTTGAAATCGGGCCAAATACTACTGGAATGTGTGCAACACCCCTATTATTTTAAAATATTGCAAAGAAATGCGAAGTGCTTTGAAGATCTCCCTACAAAGGAAGCAATTGCTGTGGAAGCGTGGTGGATCCCTGTCGCTTCTGTTCTGAGCTGGCTGTTCAGTGGTGTCATCTTTGGAAAGGGACACGTATCAATACCTTAAATGAATTTTTTTGGGGGCCCTTTAAAGTTCAGTCTGACCTGTGGTCACCTCTGGACTGCTTGTTCTGAAGAGGGTGCTAGGAAAAACAAAGTCGGTTGAAGAAAGCTTGCAGAATTACCATGTCTGGAATTTAAAACTAGGAGGTGTTAAAACTGTACAAATGTGTGCACAGACTTGGCCCTGGGTGTTCAGGATGGAAATAGCCAGCTTGTGTGTGGATTTTGTTTCCTAAGAAGTGATTTTCTATATCTCTTCCTAGAATCATAAAATTTCCATTCTTATGGAATGCTGGCCTTGGGCCCCTGTCAGCACTGCAGAAATGTTACTTTTTGAAATTCTTGCTTTTTAGTAGCAGTCCCAGAAAACAGAATTTTTAAAGTTTAGAGGGGAAAAGTTATTTTAAGGCCAAGTTCTTTCAGTGGCAGACCAACTTAAAGCTAAGACACCATTGCCAAAAAGAGTTTCCTACTTGTGGTGTCCTTCAGCTTTTTTTTCCTTCTACCCCACATTAGTGCTAGCAGAGGCCAAGAAGTCCCCAGTAATTGTTGGTGTGCCCCTTCACTCAGCAGTTTTATAAGAACAAATACTGCAGCTTTTGTGTCTATCACCACATCAGACACCTCTTCAGAGTCCAAGTTCAATATTTAATGCCTTCTGTCCATTCCTCTTACAGCCTAAATCTCAGGGAAATGATTGAATCATCCATTCAAATGTGAATTGTTCTTTTCTAAGTCATCTTGACAGAGCTTCTGAACTAAGTGCTGTTCATCTGGTAGCAGTTAGTCTGTAGTGCTGCTGGCTCCCAATCCTCTGAACTCTAAAAGGCTCACAGAGGTGGAATTGGAAAGGAAAACCCTTCAGTGAAAGGAGCACGAGGAAGTTCCTGCTAAGTCAGTGTTGTAAGTCTGTGGAGCAGCTTTTGGTACCCAGAGAGGTGCAGCATTGCTGGTTTGCCATCCAGGCACCAACGGGGCCTTTCAGTCCTGGGATAATTTCCTTCCTTCTTCCATGTGGGGATGGCTGAGCACGGGCAAGGCAATGTTAAATTCCAGTGAGCAGAGCACAGCTCTGTCTTCCTGTTTGTTGTGGTTACTTGTTGGAGCTCTGATCTGTGCGATTTTGACAAAAACCTTACCTGAATCAAGTTATTGCTGATCTAATTATTGCTGAGAGTTCAGTATTTAAAGTCTAATCCGCTTCATTAAGAGCTTCAGTTATTCCTTTGCTCCAAAATTAATACAGTTTTAAAATCAAATCTTAATCCCAGCCACCCAGGGCCTTTAACAAAACCACTAAATCATTCTTGTCACTTACTGAAAATGATTTTCTGACTTCCAGCTGATTGTTCCCCTGTCACAGAAAGTCAATTAGTTGGAGTGGTGAGGCGGTAGTGTACTTCTTCCCAAAGCTTTCTCTAGGTAGGTGCACCTCAAAGAATTTGGTGTAGTTCATTGTAACCTTTCCCTGTCATTTATTAGTGATTCTGTTTAACTGTTGGGGTTTTTAATGTTTTAAATTTCTTTGGAGCACATTTTAGAGGCCATGTAGAACAACTGAAGGACTCTCTTCCATTCCATCATTTGAACTTTGAGTTCTGCACAGCAGACTGTTAGGTTGCCTATGGAAGTGAAAACTAGCAAGAATTTATTAGGGTTTTGAATTGTTTCTGGGGCTGTGAACACACCAACATGAAATTTTATGTTTTGGTTTATTGTTAAACATAATCAAATTCCTTCAGCTAGTGTTCTTTTAGAGTTTGCCAAAAGAATGAAAGATTGCTGCTTTGACAACTGTGTGACCTGGTCAAAAAGATGAGAATGAAGATGCTTTTAGTGGCTCTGCCCTGGCAGGGCAGGTGAAAGCACAGGTGAAAAGCCAAGTTGGTGTAACAGAGCTCTTCTCACAGAGCCACCCTCTGCGCTTCTGACCGTGCCCTACCTTCACTTCTTGTGTTGTGTTTGACTGCACAGAGACCTGCCTCAGCTCAGTAATCACACAAAGCTACTCTCACAAAAAGCAGGTCTTGTTCTGTGGGGTTAAACACTGCACAGATGAGCAGAGAGTGGGGAGAGCAGGACTGGTACAGCCGTGGAGAAATGTGCCTTGAAGTGCTGAGGGGCTGCCAGGGTGACAGTGCCACAGCTCTCCACCAATGGGAGCTGGAAAATCGACCAGGACAGTCACTTCAGATGGCTCAGTGTTTGATCCTGCCTCGGAGCAAGGCCGGTGAGCTGAGGATCTGTCAGAACTCCTCTGTGCCCACCTGGCTGCCCTGGTGCCTGCAGGAGCCGAGGCCTGGCCTCTGCTGTGGCTGTTAATACATGTGCTGTTATCGGGTCTGCACGTCTCCTGGGACCTTCATCATCCCTGGCACGTTCCCAGCTTGCTTCCAGGAACTCCATGCACTTGGACACAGTTTGGTGAGGTCTGTCATGCACATTAGGGAGTGTTTAGTCCAAACTTCTTGGATGTCCTCAGGAGGCCGGGACGCAATTGTTTCCTGCTGCCTCGCTCTGTTCTTTGTGCAGTTTGCTTTGGGATTTTCTGCCGTGCACCCCACAGGGTAGGGATCTGTGCCCAGGTGCTGTGGTTTGCTGGCTGAGGGGAAGGAGCTTCACCTGCCATGCTGGTGTTTTCCAAGGCTTGCTTTGCTCTAGGGTGGTGAAAGAGGTGGGGAGCAGAGGCTCTCGCAGGCCTCCTGTGGTTGTCCTTTGCTTTTCTTCAAATCGAGTCAGGAGTCAGGACCTGATTGCATAATTAGACATCTCTTAATGAGGAATAACCCTCTCCACGAGGATGATGTATGTAACTGGAGCAAGGTATTCTTCTAACCCAGCTGTGGAGTACAGGTGAGTCAAGGCAAGCATTTGCAGTCAGCAGAATTGTATGAGAGCTGTTGTTTAAAAGCTGTACACCCCCATATCTCTGAAGTGCCTGTTCTGATAGCCAAAAGAAAGTGGTTAGTAAAAGATGTACTTCTAGTGCCACTTTTTCTATTGTGTATTTTTATTAGAATTTTAAGTTTCAAGTTTAAAACCCTCATGTAGAAGGTAGCTTTATGATACCTGGTGTTCCTTGTTCTTAAGGAGCTGGAAGCGTCAAATCTGTACAAAATTATTCAAAATTGTATTCTTGATGTCCTCTTTCACGTGCAGATGCTGGATATTGGCTGGTGATATCAAACTCAGTGAGACTGTAGTGTAATCTTTTTGGATACAATGGAGAATTTCAAACTGCAGGCGAATGGGAAGTAAAAACAGCTCGATTTTTGGTGTAAGGTCACTTGGTATCCTCAGACAAAAACCTTTTAGAATTGGTTTGTCTAAATGAACAGTAGTTGTTCAGATGGTGATCACAGGCTGGCTGATGTTTTAATTCAGACAGGAATTTCTGGAAGACTTAGAATAAAGTTTGAATGTGTTTTATCAAAGTAAGTGGAATGAACAGTCCCAATAAGACATCAGTCTTGAGCAAAGTGATGAGATAGTTGAAGCAAGACTAGGTGAAGATGTTGCTTTATGTAATGCCTATTAACACACTTTTTGTGAAGCAAAAGGCTTTTATCATCTCAAAAACAGCCTTAAACTGAACCAGTGTAATTCACTGTGTGAGTTAAAAAGCTCTGAGTGTTGTTGGTGTAAATTTATCTCTGTTTTGTTGCAGGGGCTGTGTGTTGATCCCACATATTCTGGTATAAATGGCTGCAAAGAAAGGATGTATTTCTGTTTTGCTGAGTGGGTCATGGAGTGATCTTAGGGGAAAACATTGGAATAAATTCAGCTCAGACTGGAGCTCTGACAGTGCTGATGCACTGGGATGGAGGGTTTTGATATAGTGACCAAGAGGAGAAGCCGTGCTGCAGCCACCTCAGTAGCCTTCAAGTCACCCTAGAAAGGGATGTGTGACCACCTCGAGGGAGCTGGGAGCACCAGGCTAGGAACCAGGACAGGAATCCGTGGAGTGCTGGGGGAAGTGTTCCTGCTGCAAACGGGGCTGCATGGGGAGGAGCCAGGGCTGTTTACAAATCAAACATCATTAAAGAGGAACGTGAGGGCAAACTGATTGTAGTCGTGAAAAATGTGGAGTTTCAAATCCAGGCCTCTTGCAGCCCAGTAGATATTGAAACTCTCCAAAGCTGGATTTAGTTACGTGAGCAAGAGTCAGGCTGGATGCAGGGTGTGTGGTGTATATAGAACAGCTCATGGAATATTAATGTCAGGGAGAATGTCTAAGCATTAGGATAAATTACTGGGGCTGTAAGATGAGGCTCCTTGTTTTATTCCTAAGGGAAAAGCTTCCTGTGCAGCCAGCTTCCCTACTTATACACTGCATACTGCTCAGCTTGGCTCTTTTGAAAAACTATTGGCACCATGTGAAATATTTCAGTTATCTTTGCTTTGTAGGGCTTTTTAGGGAGTAGGGTTAGCCCAGGTCCCTTGGGTCCAGCCTCTGGAGATTTGGGATTACCGTTGCTTCCAGAAGGGAAAGTGGCGTCTCACTTCAGGATAAATTCCTGTGACTAGTCATAAAAATCACTCATTTTTGAGTCTTCATGTATAAGAATCTATAGCTATTTAATTTGTCACTTCAGGTATTATTGTACAGAAATTATTCTGAACGCTTTTAAAATCATACTTAGTTCTGTCTTTGGAAAGTTCTGTGGAAAGTGATTGCTTCCTGTTATGTCTGAAAAGTAGTGCTTTTTAGCACTAAAAAGAACAGATTGAAAAAAAAAAAAAAAGGTTGTCCAGTTGTCCTACCTTGTTTGAGCTATTCTCAATGCATTAATTCCATTCACAGTTGGGGGTTGACTCTCACTGGGACTCCCAGCACGTTCAGAGGTCACCCTCCGTGCATGCAGTGACTTTTTATCCCATGTTCTGTCAGCCAGCAGGGGTAACTCTCCTCAGCAGGGCCTTCATCTGCGTGTTCATCACGGGGGTTTCCAGGGCAGAAACCTTCTGGGCCTTCTTGCAGTGCACTGGAATACCAGCACCTTCCAGGGCAGAGTAGGATGTAACGAGAATGGTGATAATTCCACAAACAGTGTGTTCATCCCCTTTGCAAGGGGCCTGGTAATGAATGTTCAGATAGTCATGACTCAATTAAAGCTCTTATTCATTAACATACTTGGATGAAAGGTGTCTTAAGCTTCGCAGCACTCAGGCTGTTACCCTGGGCTCTTTTCCACGTGCCTGCTTATGGGGCTCGAGGAAGTGCTGAGTTTCATCTCCTCGCCAGGTGTTTTAGGAACTTGAGAGATTTTTGTGACAACTTGTAAATGGGATGGAGCGTGAAAGAGGGAATTTCTGTTCTTTTTAACTGAGAGGTTGGTGTTCAGACTGGATTGGGGAGGTCTAAATCATGCACATCTGTGTGGGACTCTGGTGCATCACACCCCTCTCAGTCGTTGTCAGAGGAAAGGGAAATCTGAGATGTGTCTCTTCCTTGCTAAGCCACTGTAGTTTCCTTTTGTTCAGCAGCTGCTTCCCTTGGAAGTTTTCTGCTTTAAAATAATCCGTGGTTTTCCCAGGTGTACACCATGCCTCCAGCTGACCTTGTGTTTCTTCATGGAGTCCATTGAAGTGTCTCTCTGGATGGATTTGCTGTTCTTCCTCATTTGGATATGATTTCCTGGATATCATTCCTGACATCTGAGAAAAAGGCCTTAATCACTTCATTGCCCTTAGAAGGGCAGGGACAAATGGCAGAAGTTGTATTTTATATAAACATAAGAGGAAAATACCTGAAGAAGCCTTATAGAAGTTTGAAAAAAGTCCAAATACTGCATTTTAAAACCTTGGAAAATGCTGGCGAAGATGTTGTGAGATCTTTCCATCAGCTTTATTTGATTTCCTGTTTGTTGTAATGAGCTTTACTGCAGGACCACGGGCTGAGGAGTGTCAACAAGAACATCAGCACCTTTTTGCTGTTTAGAACGTCTGTTCTGTGTATCTGTGCTTTTGTTTTCCCCTGAAGCGCACAAAAGTGTGTTGTGGTGGTTCTAGCAGAGCCTTGTTCCAGTATTTCTGCTGGTTTGGAATCCAAAGGCTGGCTGATAAGGGACAGGGCTGGAGGTCAGGGGGCCAGGTTTTGCAGGGGCACCGTGTTCTTAGAACTCGTGAACTATGAACAAGTACCTTAATCCAAAATGATCATCTTCCCTTCTGTCCCCTGCATATAAATGCCATTCTTCTGCCTTTTTATCCTGATGATATTAGTGTAAGGGAAGAATGCATTACATCTTTGCTGAATTTGTCTAGGCTAGAGCCTGGGAACAACAAACCAGTCCAGGATGTTCCCGTGGACAATAGGAGGATGTGTATCTTTGTCTTGAACGTTTGACAGTACTTTATTAATTAACAGTTTGCTCTTTAGTGACTGTATGGATTCTCCTCACTTGAAACTTTTTGTAATTTTATAGTTTGTCGTGGAACTACTTAATTTGCAATGTTACTTGGTGTCAGTTCTGCCTTTTAAAGACAGAAATAGAAAATATTACAATATGCATGTCTAGCTCTGTGGAGCACCTGATCTGAACCTCAGACTTATTTTAACGATGTAGAAAAGGATATTATTAGTATTTCAGAAACTTATTGTATGTAAAGTGAGAACTTAAATTTTGATCTTCGCTAATTATAAAGTTTAGGTAAAGCTTTCTATTTTAAGCATGTTAGACTTCAGATTGTAGTCGGCGTGTTTCATTTTTGCTCTTTAACAGAAGCAGAGCTGTAGCACTTGTTCCACGTGTTGATGGGAAAGAAAATAGCAATTACTTTCCTTGGAAGAGAACAACCTTCAGAATTTCGTGTGCTTTTGAATTTTTAAAAAATCCTTTTGGGGAAAAAAGTCTTTTTAGGACATGATACTGAGGGGCTGGAGCCTGTCCAGGGAAGGGAACGGAGCTGGGGAAGGGTCTGGAGCCCCAGGAGAGGCTGAGGGAACTGGGAAAGGGGCTCAGCCTGGAGCAAAGGAGGCTCAGGGGGGACCTTGTGGCTCTGCACAAGTCCCTGACAGGAGGGGGCAGCCAGGGGGGGTCGGGCTCTGCTCCCAGGGAACAGGGACAGGACAAGGGGAAACGGCCTTGAGCTGTGTCTGGAAAGTTCAGGTTAGATATTGGGAAGATTTCCTCCTGGAAAGGGCTGTCCAGCCCTGGCACAGCTGCCTGGGGCACTGGTGGAGCCCCCATCCCTGCAGGGATTTAAAAGCCATGTGGATGTGGCACCTGGGGGCATGGGGCAGTGGTGGCCTTGGCAGTGCTGGGTTAATGGCTGGACTTGATGATCTGAGAGGACTTTTCCAGTTTTATGATTCTGTGATTCTGTGATTGAACATTTCTGCATACAAGGAGCAGGTTATTTGTTAAAGGCCTTGATAATCAGAGGAGGCCATTGGGGTGGCCTTACAGGGAAGACACAGAGCAGGTCTTCAGGACTTTCTGGTGAAAATGGAAGGAAATGCTCTTGCATTTCTGATTTTCTAAATTGGCCTCTAGGTTATTGAAAGCTATTTTAAAAAAGGTTATTGCTACTGACATTTTTTAATTAGTAATTAGATCAATATTTACCAACACATACAGCAGAGGAGTCAACCAGAGTTAGAACAGTAGATGAGATTGTGCTTTCCACGTAGGAGCTCAATATCCTCTTCTTTTCCAGGATGAATTTTAGCCAGGATCTCTTGGTGTGTTTGTACATTACCACAGAAGCTTTTGTTTCCTGTCCTTTCCTGATCTAGAGGGCAGAGAAAAAAATCATCTGTCTGTAAAAAGTAATAGTAGTGCAAAGTTACCTGATTCCACAGGATTGAGGGAGTGCTGTTTTTCCTTAGTGATGATTTTGCATACACTGATTGTGTATTTTACTTCTTGATACTGTAGAAAGAATCCAAATTGATTGGGACCCAAACTACACCCTTGGCAAGATGTGCTTTAGGCTTGAAGTGATCCCGTTTAGCCCCAGTTCACCTGCCTTTCTGCACATAAAACTTTTGTGTATGCAATCATTTCTCAGTGTTCAAAACTCAGCTCACTCTCAGCCCTCCCCAAGTGCTTGGTGATGGGGTTATTTTGCAGTTGTGACCCAGAAGAAATCACTGCCGAGGATAACCATCCCCACAGTGGTGATCAGGTGTTAGGGTTCCCTTTCCCATCGGCCTCAAACTGCAGTCTCATTTCCTCTAACTGAAATTTGGGGTCTCCCTGTGATCCTGAAAGCCCCATCCTGGACAGCAGTACTGTGACAGTACCTTTTTAAGAAAAAGCAGTGGGGCATTTTTCTACACCAAGGAGAAGTTGTGTAGGAACAGACAGTGTGAAAAGATTGTGAATGAAGTGTTCCTCTACTCTTTTGCTCAGTCTTAATCTTTCTGTTAAGGATTTCATCCTCTTTACATAGCAAGATTCAGATTATTTTCTTTTAGACTTAAATTTTCTCTTCCATCTGAATTTTCCTCTAAAAATACTTGTGTTTGCAGGTTGCTGTATTTACTCCAGCAAGAGACCTCGAGCACGGAGCTGAGGACGGAATGTGCAGTGGTCCTGGGCAGCCTTGCCATGGGGACAGAGAACAATGTCAAATCCCTCCTAGACTGCCATATTATCCCAGCCTTATTGCAAGGTACTCCTCCCTTAATGGATCTGTGTCAGTAAATGTTCCTGAAGTACCCAAGCAAACATACTGAGACTGAATGGTTGGTTTGCCCATTATTTATAGGATTGCTATCGCCAGATTTGAAGTTTATTGAAGCTTGCCTGCGATGTCTCCGTACCATTTTCATCAGCCCTGTAACTCCAGAGGATCTGCTGTACACAGTAAGTTGTAAGCAGATTATTATGTCTTTTTAAAGGCTATAGAGAGGGTGGGAGTGAAAAATCTTGTTGTCTGGAGTAGTAACAAGGCCTCGTTGGAGCAACAGCATTGGCACTTCTTGCCTACCTTTGAGGTATCTGGCACCCTTAACATTTATGGCTTGTTTGATATGAGCTGGTCACCAAGGTAGCCCACTGATAAAGGAAATACCTACATGTTCAGACTTGTGTGCAATCTTAAGGAGGAAAAACTGTCTCTAAATGATATTCAGAGGTACTGTTATCAGAGCTATCCTGGCAACAGTTAATTGCTGAAACTTAAAAGTTTTCTCCAGCACTGTCCTCCCTCTCTGGATGGGAGAGGGCTTGCTCAGTTTTTGTGCTTCCAGTGGAAGAGCTTCACCTCTGAAATCAGTCTCTGCTCTTACTTTGTATATGTGTGATTTGCATTTAAGTGACAGGAGGACAGAAAATGTGCCTCTCCTGTTGCTGTAATCCTGAGCTCATCCTGGAGCACGTGCCAGCGGGGCCGTTGGTGCTGGCCCTGCTTGGGTGACTGGGCAGAGCCCTCTCTGAAGGTACTGCTGTCTCCAGGGCTTGCCCAAACCCAGCTACTGCCTCTTACTGGGAAGGAGGGGCAAGGAGGGTTTGGCTGCTCCCTTTGTCCCGGCGTAAGGGATAAGGTGAGCCGTGGAATGAAAGCTGTAGTGGACCAGCAATCTCTTCCTGCTCGGAAAAGGGGAGCATTTCCCCAGTCTGGGGGAGGCCACAGAGCAACTCCAGCTTCTGAGGGTAACTGGGAGCCCACACTGAGAACCACTCTGGTCCCACTCATAGGGCCTCTCATGTCATACTTTCTCTGCAGTTTGGCTCTTAATAGTCACCAGATTTTCTCCATGATTTTTTGTCTAGTTGTTATGCAGTGCTGCAATGTCTGTTTTGTTCTCTATTCCTTTTCCAATGACTTTTTACATTTTCCTTCCAGACACAGGTGTGCAGACTTGTTGTTTTCTATGGACTCAATCTTACCGTACACCTATTCTGAATTTCAGCTGCCAGTTTAGTCCACCTCAGGAAGTCAGCTTGTGTTTAGTGTGTGTAGATAATCAGCCAGCTTTGTCCTCCACTGTTCACTGCCTTTTTTCCAGGTGTTTTGTGATTGTTCAGCAAGGAAAACCTCAGTGCATGTTGTGTGTGTGAACACCGAAGGCACCTCTCCAGGGTGATCCAAGGGCTTCCTCTTTGTGTCTCTGTTCCTTTCTTTGGCTTCACTCCATGCTCCCAGATTCCCCCAAATCAGCCTCTAAGAGTTGATAATTGCAGAGGCATCTGCTTCCTGCTCTCAGCATCCAGAGCCAGGACTGTCTCCATTAACAATCCATCTCTCTTCCTGGGGATGGGTGCTCAACAGGGACTTTTAATGCTCCCTGTTTGGAGGAGAGATTCGATGTCTTGAAGGGAGAGGAAGGGGTAGAGTACGGACAGAAATGGGAAAGAACCACCATTAGCACAGAAATAGCCACTAACATGGGGACAATATGCCCAAGAGACTGGATCTGGTGTTTCATGCTTTGCTTTCTCTGCTGCACAGCAGTGACATCACCTGCTCCCCCAGTCCTTCTTCAGGCAAATGGGATGTCCTGGAATTAACCATAACTACAGGAAATGATCAGCTGGTGAGGGGTCCTTGCTCCTTAGTTCACCTGGAAAACCCATTTTCCCACTTCCCATTCCAGTTAGACACCTCAAAGTTAAGTATTTTATGATTGTGCTTAAGGTCCTATTTTTGCAAATCCTTTTTTTCCTTCTCTTGTGGGAATACCCAAAGCCGTGCTTTGAAAAGTATTGAATACAGATCCTTTGAAAAGATGTTTTTCCTATCTCTTGGAAGGTACAGCCCCAGCCCACACTGCTGCAAGCTGTGTTTCACAAGGCAGCAGTTGAGACATTGGCTTTGCAATTAAAGAAGTAATTATGGGCCTAATGAACACTTCATGGTAGACATTCCAACACTGAGAACAACAGGGAGAATTTAAGGTTCCCGTTTAGCCACGCTGCTCCCTCTTTGTTTCTGGTCCCAGCAGCTCCAGGGAGACTGTCACCATCTCCATGCAGCTGCAGCACTTGAAGGTCTCTCGAGCTCTGCCTTTTTCAGGTCCTGTTTTGAAAGGTAGGAGACCAAGTTTGTCAATGGCTTTTCATTCCTGCCCAGAAATTCTGGAGAAAACTTCTGAAAAGTTGGATCTTGAGTTGTGTCTAATGTGGAAACTTTCCCAGAATTTTTTTGTGGTTTGACTGCAGAGAGAGGAAGCTCTCTCTCAAACCTTGGGCAGGACTGTTTCCAAGACAAGGTGTTAGGAGTTATCTTAGCATCTGCAAGGGTGTTGCAGTATTCTAGAGGTTTCAGAAGACCTCTCAGTTGAAATCTAGGATAGGCAAGTGCTTTAAAGAGAGCTGCTTAAAACATTCCTTTCTGTTTGTAACAGGTACACATCATCCACAGTAACTGGAATGTTTCTCCCAGCAGAAGTGCTGGGTGTCAGAACGACACCTTTCCTCTTGAGCCTTTCCTTATGGACAGGAGCCTGAAGGATAAACTGCTGGCAGTTCTGTCTAATTAATTCTGTTCAGTTCCAGGGATAAAATAGTACTCCAGAGGTGGAAACATTTGGGCAGTTTCCTCTAGGAACTTAGGATTTGTACTGAGAAAATATCCATCCATCCATCCGTCCATCCCTCCGTCCATCCCTCCATCCATCCCTCCATCCATCCATCCATCCCTCCATCCATCCCTCCCTCCATCCCTCCCTCCATCCCTCCCTCCATCCCTCCATCCATCCCTCCTTCCATCCATCCATCCATCCCTCCATCCATCCCTCCATCCCTCCATCCCTCCATCCCTCCATCCCTCCATCCCTCCATCCATCCCTCCATCCCTCCATCCCTCCCTCCATCCCTCCCTCCATCCCTCCATCCCTCCATCCATCCACCCACGTGTTGAGCTGGATGAACACTGAGCTCTCAGAAAGGGCAGGTTTTTAGGGTCTGATGCTGAGCTGTGACACCAAGTTCTATCCAGCCCTGCTGTGCCAGGGGAACCCTTGTTATGGAGGCTTCCTGTGCAGGCTTTGTTGCTGAGACTCATTTAGTGACCATGCTGCACTTGGAAATGAGGAATGACATGGAGTTCCAGGGGGAGAGATCCGTTGAGGTGCAGACATGTGTTCAGACTTCTTTAAATTCTGAGATTACTGTCCATGTGAACCAGCCAGCTCCCCATAGCTGGGTGTGTTTTGGGTTGCTGAGTAGATGGAATCACTAAGGCAAATCCAGTGTGACTGAGATCCAGTTACTTCAACTCCTGACATCTGAATGAAAGCAAAAGAATGGATTCAGTGGCAGACAATGTTTCCAGCCCGTGAAGGCGTTCTCTGCATGTTTCCTGGCAGATGCTCTCAGTTGTGAGTCCTTTTTCCTTCCTCGGTGGGACCCAGGTACAATTCCCATGGGAACCTGCTGTCTGTGGCTGCTGTGCTGGCCTTGCAGGAGGAGGTGCATTCCCTGTTGGGAATGCCCTGTCCTTACAGGAGCTGGGAGAGTGAAGGCACTGCAGCAGGATGGGTCTCTGTGTTGTTGAGACACTGAGGAATCCGTTTGAGAAGTCTCAGTCTCTAGAGATGATGGGTGAAAGGCAGTGCTGCTTCCTGGGCAGGTTTGGGATGGAAAACCTGACGTCACCTGGTGATTGGCCAGGCTTGGTAAAGGGGAGGAGGCCCACCTGAGAGGATCAGGATGTGTTACACTGATTAATAACCAGGTGTTTAATGAGCAATGGACCCGCACTGCCAAGTGTACACGTGCTCCTCCACGGCTCAGTGATCCACAGTTCCCAAGGGAGGAATCTGGGTCAGCCTCCCATACCGTACTGCTTCTTCCCTTCTGGCTGCTTGTGGTGGCTGAACCAGGAGCAAGGCTGAGTGTTCTCCAGTCTGAACTGCTTCCTGAAAATGAGAGTTGTAAAAGAACCAATTCTAGCTTATAGAGCTTGAATTTAAGTTGTTTGGGTGGATAGAAGCATTTCGGTTCTCTGACTTGGGAAAAAGAATAGCAGCCCTCTGTTAAAAACAAATGCCTTAAGAATAGATCTTACAAATTTTGTTTTGGTGTTAAAGAGGAATATGAAGAAATTAGGTGCTGGGATCCAAGCAGGTAAATGTAACTGTTAATTCTCTCCGAGTTCTGTCTGTATGGACAATAATTTTGTTACAATATATGTGATACAGAGATACTTGTCCTGAGTTGCCTGGAACTGCTTTGTTAGCAGACAACATTTTAATGGGTTTGTGAATCTCATTGTTTTAACTGTAACTGATGGGTGTAGACTCACTCTCACCAGGGTTGCTGGGAAGATCCTTTGTTACTTAGGTATCAATAGAAGTGGAATTGTGTAGCCTCACCTTGACACCTAATCAGTATTCACATTTAGCTGGAAGTCAGCTATGTCCCCACGGCCCTTTGTTCTTTCTAGGTTCTTTTCTGATCAACGTGCCAAAATTATTATACAAGTTGGATATTTTAGCTGAATTGTAGAGCAAAATTAACAATTTTTTTACAAACACATTAAAGAAGCACTCTTGGAACTTTCCAAGAGTTTTTAACCTTTTCATACCCACAACACTTTGGATTTGATGGAACAAAATGAGAAAGTGTATAAAAGATATCTGTAAAGAATTGTGTCTTAAATGTATAGTCCAGAATATCTAATAATACACTTTTTTGTGTATTGGCAGAATTTCAGGGGACCCTCACTGTGTTGTTTGCAAGGATTCATTAACTCTTATATCCTACGTGCAGTGACATTGTTGGGGTCACAGTGGCACCAGAAATCCCCTGTCACAATGTTTGGTGGCAGAACAGCCCCGTCTCATAAGTGCTAAATGAAAATGGTTTTCATCATCCAATATGAGAACCTTCCCACCCAGGGATTTACCACTGGGCCATGGTGCCACACTGGTCAGTAAAATGTTCTTTTACACAAATCACCACGTGCCATTCCACTCCCATTTCTGTAGCTCTACTCTAGAGCTTCACAACCGTTTGAGGCTCAATTTCTGTCCACTTAGCTCTTCACCAAAAGTCTCCAATCTGCAAACTGCAGCTGGAATACTCCTGTGATCGATACTCCTGTGATCAATGCTGTTGGATTTTTAGGTGAAATTGGACCATTGCATGAGGGTGTCATTGGTGAGGATGTGAAATAAGTGTTTGTTGGTTCCTTCCCTGGTGTTAGATACAGATGGAGAGATGTTACACATTCATCTGTGTTGATTAGAAGAGTTTGACTGAATAATTCTTTTATTCAAAGATGTGCTGCTTTAATAATAGCAGTTTGAATCCTTTGAAATAATTCAGGTTTCATAGTCAGGAATTTCCCTGCAGGAGATTTCAGGTCTTGCATCTTACAATTTGAAGGTCCTTTTTGAAAACATTCCAGCCTGTGAATCCTGAGGTATCTCTGTTCTCCTCTCCCTCCCCTCCTGGCTTCTTGATGGTTTTGTCTCAGGGGAGCTTTGTCACTGAGCAGCCTCTTAGCACTGAAGGTGATGTTGTGTTGAACACTGATGGGGCTTGATGCCTTCAGCTGCTGAAGATTTGCAGAAAAGGACCAGAATCTGCTTTAATGGGTCAAAGGCATTAAAACACAGAGGAATCCTGGGTGTATTGCCAGTTGGTTTTGCTTTAACTCAGGGGAGTTGGGAACAGGCAGCCCAAGGAGGGTGTGGAGTGTCCCTCACTGGAAGTATTCCAGTCTGGACACAATCCTGTGCTGTGTGCTCTGGGATGGCCCTGCTGGAGCAGGGAGGTGGCACCAGGTGACCGCTGGGCTCTCCCAACCCGACCCATTCTGGGACTGAATGTCCACTACTGCCCTGCAAGCAAACCAGTCCCTTGGGTTCTGAACTTTGGGCTCTGTGTGAAGGCAGACCAGATGGAGCTGCTCTTGGCCAAACCCTGAGAATGTTGCCTAAAATAGGTAGTCCCTTGGTCCTCCTATGCACATAAGCATGAAATGACCTTGGATATATGGCTGGTGTACCTGGGAGAAAGTCTTTGTAAATAACTTTCTCTCTGTAGGATGCTGAGATGCCAAATGAGGCTGTTGCATGTTGATCCTTTGCAGTCGGTGAGAAACAAGCAGTGGAAACAAGTTGGGTTTATTCTGAGTGTGTTTCTTGGCTCTGTTGTCCTGTTGTTCTCTGTGGAGAATAAGAGGGCTGGATTGTCAGCAGCAAAGCTTCCTAAAATAAGTATGATAATTGTATATATGCATAAATAAAAATATTAAAAAAATAAATACTGCAAAGCTTTGTATACTTTCAAATATTTGTGCAAATAGGGGAGACTGGTACATGTTTATTTTGACAACATTAAAAAGTGTGGTGGGAAATTCCCCAGGTAGTTGGGACATAAAACTTCCCATAACCAGTGTGTCTGTGAAGCTGCAGCCACCGAACAGTCAGGCTGGTGCTGCTTTCGGGGCTGTCACGGGAGCTGAGGTGCAGGAAGGTTTTGCTCTAATTTCAGTTCACCTGCCTTAAATCAGAGGGTTGTAATTCATCACTGTGCAGGTAAAACAGAGCCTGGCTTAGGTTTTTAGGGCCAATACAGCACATGTGCTTTGGAAGGGAAGGCTCATTCAATTCTGCCTGCTGCTCAGCTCCCTTTATTTCCTGGAAGTAACTTAATTTACCCCTTTCCAAACTAAAATACCCATTGTTCCTTTTAATATCACCATAGTTCCTGCCACTAAAACATGCTGGTAAAAGTGACTGAAAGCTTTAGAACGTTACAGTTTTGTAACTTACCACAGGGATTAAATAACTGGATGTGTGTGCAGAAGAGAGCTTGCCACAGAATCATGGAAAGGTTTGGGTTGCAAGGGACTTCAAAGATCATCTCATTCCAACCCCCTGCCTTGGCTTAGGGAACCTTCCACTGGAGTGAAAGGGTTTTCCTTTGCTGATGTATTTGGGATTGTGTGTCACTAGTGTCACACACTGGCAGTGTCTGTAGCGTGTGTTTGACTGCCAGACAGAGGACAGGCTGGCTCCCCCTGAGTCAGTGCCAGGGGACCGTGCCCTGTCCAGGCACCGTGTTCCCTCCCTGCTCCCTTGGGCTCAGAGCTGGGAGAAGAGGCAAGTCAGCCACACTGGTGGTAAAACAACAGTGAGGTGACTCCTGGAGTAATCCCTGCCAGTGGCCATGTTTGGTTTTGGTATGTTCCCCCCCCATTCTTTTATTAGTGTTATCCCAAATATTCTGGAGGCAAATTGCAGAAGTTTTATTCCTGTTATTCCTATTTATTCCAATTGCACTGACCTTTTATTTCTTTTCCATGGGGATTTGGCTCAGAATTGTCACTCATGCCTTCAACTTTTAATGAACTGCTTTTAATGGTCTTGCTCTGTATCCATAAAAATTTTGGTGGAAGGGAGAACACTAAGGGCAGCATCAGGAGTGCTCATTTAAGTAACAAACTGCAGAGAAGCTCTGCTGAATGCCACTGTTAACACTCTCTTCTCTTCTCACTTGTTTGCAGGATGCTACAGTTATCTCCCACCTCATGGCACTGCTCAGTAGGTCTCGATACACACAGGAATACATATGCCAGATCTTCTCCCACTGCTGCAAAGTAAGAAAGACACTTGGTGTTCTCTCTGCAACTCGTGTTTCTGGCCTGTAAGAGCTGTGCCTGTGCTGCCTTTTGTGGCAGCAATTCTGGGCCAGTGATGGCTGAACTGGTACTGCTCTGCCTTTGCTGCAGATTTATTGGGGTCAATATATGCTGCTCTGCTGTTCAAGAAAATATGCAAATATATGGGGGTTTTATAGGCTTTGGCTACTAAACAAAGCCAACAGTCTGGGCAAGTATCAGTCTTCACTATTAGCACTATAAATCTTGGGAGACTCCTGGTTTTCCTCTGAAAGTCTCAGGACAGTGTGAGCACCTCTTTGCAGAGGTTGTGCAGCTGCTGTCAGCAGTTTGAAGCACAGAGAGTGTTCTCTAAGAGGTGCTGTTGGTTGAGAGGAAGAGAAATGCTCTTCTCAGCTGAGCTCTATCAGTTACAGGTTCATCCAGATACATGTTCATTCCTGCTGTGTAATGCAATTCTGTTGATACGAGAAAACGGATTTAAAACCAGCAGCAACCCCACCCCAAACATAGTTTTGTCTTTCCCTCCCCCCACTCCGAGTTTGCACACAGTGCTGGTTTTTATTGTTGCAGTTTTTTGGGAGTTACTGTACCAGTAAGTTATACAATAACTGTATCAAAATAATTCAGGGTAGGAAATGGGATTTTTACAGCGTCTTCCCCTTTTAGTAGCAATTTAAAACTAAAGGATCACAGGTTGTGTACCAACAAATGAGAAAGTTCCTAAGTTGATGAATTTGTAAGTATTTACCTTGAAAAATATCTTTCTGTCTTGTCACTTACAATGAGTCCTCTGGAACTGTGAATTATTCCTTTGTTAAGTATCTGTGTTCCCCTGCCTTGACTGTTATTTATGTACACTCATCTCATTGCATTTCTTCTGCTGAGTGAAGCTGGGGACTGAAAACTGCCCTTTTAGAGGGAGATAAAGATAGAACTCAGCTGCTAATATTTAGAGAACTGTTTAAAGAAACATGAAGACAAAATCCTACACTGGACCGTGGAAGTTCACATCTTTACCTAATAGTGGAAAAAAATTTGGTATTTTAGGAACAAAAATGCACCAGTGAAGCATCTCCTGTTTAAGTGGCCCTTGAATGTCTCCCTAATAGGCTGAGGAGCTCGAACAGGTGAAAAATCAGGCCATGTTGGCCTACAGGAAAAATAACCCAGGACTAATTATGGGGTGGTGGAGGAGTCGGTTCATACAATCAGGGGTTGGCTCTGGGAGTATGAACCCTGTTGGCTGGGAGAGAACAGAAAAGAGTTATTGTCATCTTTTTCCAAAGGAGTTATTTCCTTGCAGCTCCAGCAACTCCTGGTGACTTGTACATCTGAAATGTTGTTAACACAGCAAATGCACAGTCACAGTGAGGAAGGTCTTCTGAACTCACCATTCTGCTTTGAATGCCTCCTCCATCTCCCAAATCTCTTTCAAATTTTACAGTGAATGTCTGGAAAAAATCAAGTTTTTGGAAAGAATTTGTTGGCTGTGTGAACAGAGAGAAACATGGCTGCACAAGAAAGGCAGGGTGATGGGTATGAGTGTTAGGAAATGGTTGCATTTGCAGAAGAAACAGCTGCATAACAAAGAAAAATATTTGAGGTTGAGTAAACAGATCATCACAAATGTTAAATTGATCAAGAACTCATTTCTCTTGCCCAGGCAAATGCAGCTGTTCAGCAAAAATCTGAAATGTCCTCTTCCTTCTATTTTGTTTGGTTTGGGGGTTTCAGGTTTATAAGGTCAAGTATTGTATTTTCAGACAGAACAAAATACATCTAGTACGGTGAAGACAAATTTGCAGGGGATTTTCTGACTTCAATGAATAGGCAAAGTACGTTCTTATAATTAAAAAAAATAATATATACTGAAAGTTCCAGTATTCACTACATTTTAAACGAAGACTCCGTCTTCCTCCAGAAGGCCCCGAGTGAGAGAACCTTTCTTACTTTTCTCCCTGAAGCAATAAGTCACTATAAATAAGCCTTTGTATTTAGATAAGGCTTAGGATATGTTCTAAGAGGCATTGATGCTTTTATTTCTCTTTTTCCTCCTCTTAGTAGATGTATTAATTGAGCTCATAGTGACTTATCCCAGCCCCTGCCCTCCTTGTCCCTGCCCTGTTCTCAGCTCACATCTGGTGCAGCCTTTTCTTTCTCTGCCTTTCCAGCATCTTTTGTTGGCTTCTCAGGTTTCTGCCTTGCCTGCTCCTGTTTCCCTGGGGCAGCTCAGACCGGTTCTCCAGAGCCAGGAAATCCATCATTTGGGTTCCTGGCCTATTGCTGCTGCTTTCTGCTCTTGCTGCTCTCTTTTGCTGCTTCTCCCTGCACGTTTAGAGTTAAAATTAATGGCCAGGGAGCATTGCCCCTGGAGAAGAGCCATCCTGAGCGAGGGAAAGTGTTGATTTACAGGGGAGCAGATGCAGTTCTTAACATGCAGAGCCAGGA
Source organism: Mohoua ochrocephala (assembly GCA_013398855.1). Taxonomy (NCBI): domain Eukaryota; kingdom Metazoa; phylum Chordata; class Aves; order Passeriformes; family Acanthizidae; genus Mohoua; species Mohoua ochrocephala. The sequence goes on along the minus strand of VZTA01012787.1, from coordinate 156,321 downwards.
TTCTATCAACCTAGAAGCAAATAAGTAAACTGAAATCAGGCTGATGTACCTGGGATGTGAAAATGCAAGTCAAAATTTACTTTTTAAGAGTCTCTCTATCTCAGTTCGTTTGTTTTCAGAGCAAGTGGTGTGAGTAGGCAGAATGTGCTGTTTTAAGGGTCAAACTAAAAAGGTAAGGTAAATGTTTGGAAACAGATGGTTGTATGAATAATTTAAAAAAATACTTTTGGAAACTATATTTGAAATTGGTGACATCTCTGCATAAGTAACAATTTCACTGCCAGTTGAAAATTAAAGTCTCGTGTCTGGGAAGGGTCCAGGATAAAGCCTGTAATCCAGGCAGCTTCCCCCAGGCCTCTTCTCCTGGGTGACCTTGGGCTGCTGCTGGACCCCTGGCCCGAGGGACAAAGGCACTTGGGCACCTGCTTTTCATGGTGGAATGAGTTGTTACATTGTGCTATCCTAATGTTTCCTTCAAAACTGGCCTTTTAAGATGGACAATTGTGCGAGAAGCGATGTCTAATTCTGAAATATGTCAGTCATTCGTATTTGGAGACCAAGATCACTGTCAGGGGAGTGGAACTCTGTCAGTGTACCCAAGGTGGAACAAACCCAGGCAGCCTTGCTGTTAAACTGGGGCCTGAACTGCTTGGAAATGCTGCATCGTGTTCTCCAGGTTTCACCTTTTCCATCTGCAGCTGTCCCTCTTTCTGGGTTAGTGCTTCCCTGGCTGTGCTGGTTGGTGTGTGCAAACACAGACGAAATACTTCATGGACATCCAGTTGTGCAACTCAGATACACCCAGGTGTCACCTCTGTGTAGGCATCTGTCCTGCTTGCACAGGATCTGCCACCTGCATCCCATGGAGCAATCCCTAACACTTGGGAATTACTAAATCTAGGGCAGTAGGATTTCTTTTACTTTAAACTCACTCATTTTTTTTCACGTATTTCAATATCTGTTCTTCAGCTCCAACACTGGCATAGCTGCGGCTTTAACTCATTGCCTCAGCCACTTCTGTGTGCCAATGTAAGTGGTTTTCCTCCTTCAACCATGCTGTTTGAATTGCATTTTTTGGTAGAAAGCTCTTGGTGGCAGTAGCAGCTGAAGCATCTCTTAAAGCACCAGATCTGTTACATCTGAAAGTAAATTTATGCTTTTTTCTCAGAGAAAGAGATACTCTAAAAATGTTCTTTTGACTGCAAAAGGAATCTGATTTCAGCTGTGTCTCAGATTTGAAGATAATGTGTCACTGATGCCTGCCAGGATGTAAGAGGTGCCATAAACTCAGCTGGGTTTGAACAAGAGATTAGAGAGTGAAGAGACTTTCTTCACTTGCAGATTAGTCAAGGAGATGCACGGAGGGATGATAAATGCTGTGGCATCCTACAAGCTGAATTTAAATGTGCACAGCCCGTGCTTAATGCAGAGATGACCAGAGCTGTGAACCTACTTTTAAAGAGAGGTTTGCAAGTCACAGATCAGCTTTGGCAAGAGACTGCTGAGGGCTGCAGGTATTGAGATTTCATGTTGTTTTTTCAACCTCGTCAAGCCTTGTCATGCTACAGAAGTTCTGAGACCTTTCTCCTGCAAAATTTAATATTTGTGTTTCAAAGGCTGTCTTGGAGAAAATACTGACATATCAGCCATTGCCAGCTTAGATCTTGAAGTCAATAAGTAGGTGATGGCTGGCTGGATGTATAGCCACATACACTTGAAACTAAAATAATAAGTGATAAGCAATTGGAGGAAAATGCGAATCTCCTCTCAAAGCACTGTCGCTCTGTCTGGAAGCAGTTTTAGAAGAAATCCCTTCCCTTCTGCAGTTAGAATTGTTGAAAATGCTGAACATTAACAGTGAAGAAGACATTAGTGACCGGTGATCTTTTATGTGATTTGTTGAGAAAATCAGGAGCTTTCAGCTGTTTCCAATAGGAGGAGTAGAAACAGAAGTTCTCTATCCATGTTTCTTCATTTGTGAGAACTAATGCCATTGCCTATTGAAGGAGAGAGTGGAAATGATTACCAGAAAAGGAAAAACGCTATAAAAATATGAGCTGAAGTTGTTTATGTAAGAAAAAAATAAAATTGTTATGCCAGCTGATTACAAAGTAAATGTTAGGAAATGTATCTTAAATATTTAACAATGAATTGCAGATAGTAGAAACCTCTTACATGTTGTTTTAAAAACTCTGTGTTATGTTTCCTTTGAAGGGTCCAGATCACCAGACAATCTTATTTAACCATGGAGCTGTTCAGAATATTGCACATCTGTTGGTCTCCACCTCCTACAAAGTAAGACATTGCAACTACTCTGTGTCTAACATGTATTTATGAAAGGAATTCAAATGGAGATTGTAAAAACCCTGTCTGTGCCTGTGAACCAAAGCTATAAACAGGTACGATGTGTATTTGTAGAATAACAGTTGCTTTTACTCGTCATATTCTGTCAAAACCAGAGCTGTTGTACTGTGAAGTTACAGCAGCAGGAATGGAAACAGGGCTGGCTGGCGTTGCTCCAAGGGGGAACAGGCCCTTGGCAACCCCAGTGGTCTAATTTGTTGAGCAATAAATGAGAGTAAGAAGTTAAGCTGAAGAGAAGCAAATGTGGTCTATCCTAAAAAGGAAGTCATACCTGTAAAAATAGATGGTCTTGGAATGTGTGGAGGCCACCAGCTGCCTGGGTGTTGTGCTCCCTGAATGCCTGAGTCTCAGCTCCCTTCTCTTTTATGTTTTCAAAGTCCATCTTGGAGTGTCTGAAAGCACCACCTCAGAGGACAAGCATCACACTCCAGCTGTGTGGCCAGGAGGGTCAGCTCCTTCTTCTCAGTCCTTCCACTTGCAAAGACAAGGACACAGTTTAAACATGTTCAGCTGTAGTAGGGCAAGTCACAGACCAATATCTGAACTAATCTAGGTTCTCTCACCTGGGAAGGTGATAATCGTTCATATTCCCCTGTCAAAAAAGAAGTTTTAAAGATTTCAGAAACTGGGCAGCCATGAAACACTGATTAAATCAAAACTTTGGACTGAAGGAGGAGGAGCCAAGATGAAGAAATCTGTCAATCCTTTTCATCCAGGTGGTACCTGAGGCTGTGTAATGGCAATAAAACTTACACTGTATCTTTGTTTTAAGATTAACTTGGAATCACTTCAGCTGGATGGTTCTCTTTAGACATTTTATTAAGCCCACCTCTAAAGGATTCTGAAACATAAACCTCAAGGGAGCATATTTCTGATTCTCTAATGTACTTATGAGTCCTGAAAAGAAAAGGTACTATTGTTACATGCTTCTGTTCTATTGTTTTTTACACACTTGTGAGGCATCACAAATAAGACCAGTATTTCCTGTGTAGTTCCCAAGTTTTATCCTTGCTGGTTTTCTTCTCAGGGTTTGCAACCTCCCCTACAGAAGGATAGTTCCAACAGGGAGATGGCAAAAGTCAGGGTGTGAGTTAGATGTTTCCACCTGCCTTTTCTTCTCCATTTCTTGTTGATGATACAGCACTGTTTCCTACAAGCCTATCCTGCAGTATGGCCCAGTTTTGCTTTGAAGTCAATGTTGATATTTCACGTTATTGTGCTTTCACACAGGTCCGAATGCAGGCGTTGAAATGCTTCTCAGTTCTAGCCTTTGAAAACCCCCAGGTATCCATGACTCTGGTAAATGGTGAGTGCAATGCTGCTGCTGCTGCTGCTGCTTTGACACTCCCTTTTTGCCTGGCTGGATAAGAATGACTTGGAGCTCTCTCTCTCTTTGCAGTGTCTGTCGATGGAGAATTGTTACCACAGATTTTTGTGAAGATGTTACAAAGGGACAAGCCCATTGAAATGCAGCTCACGTCAGCCAAATGGTAATTGTCTTCAGGAATTGGGGAAATAGCAGGGAGTTTAATCCTTGCTGTTTAACTGCTCTCTTCTTGCTTGTTCCAAAGTAAGATGGGATGTAAAATCTTAGGAGTAATTAGAGATACTGTTTGCATTCTCTAAGTCCTTGAACAAGTGGCTCTCACCCCATTTTGTAATGTAACTTTCACTCTTTGCTGCACATAAACGGGGAAAAATATTGCTGGGCAGCAGTTTAGTGAGGAATGTGTGTTCAGCCATACAGGTTTTCACAAGTATCTTGGATTTTATGGTAAGTTTTGCTTTGAACAGGCAGAGCACAGTCCTGAACTATCATCCTTGGTGGCTGTGCTGTGTTGGAGACTGTGCACCAAGATGATGGGAGAGCAGAGTTAGTCCCTCTTCCCAACTGTTTTAAATAAAATAGATTTTTCTTCAGGCTTCATGTGCTCATACAGCAGAATTAATGTTATTAATTAATTTTGTACTTCAACTTTCCCTGCTGGTGTGGGCACATTTGTGTGTTCATATTCATAATGACTTTCTACCCAGTGACAAGACGTGACCCAGTTCCATAATAGCAGCACCTGGGTTATGCTCACTCCATGAGCTGGGACTGACACCCTTTAGGACCATTTTCCTTTTCTTGTGTTGATAGTAATGGAATAAATCACTCCAGGGGGTTAAAGAGATAAAATTACCCATTGCTATAAGCTACTAAAATTACGTTTAACTCAGGAGTTTAGTCGCTGATGTGTTGTTTGATTATTCTTTTAGTTTCTGATGGCTTTTTTTGACAAGGAGCAGTGAGTCCTCTGAGTTCACCAAACAATTTCACAGCCACTTGTGTCAGTACAGGTCTCTTGATTCTGGGTGAGGAGCAGGTGGGGTGGGTAGGACCTGTGACTCTCTGCTCGTGCTGCTGGGTTGTGATGCCCTAACTCATTCATGAGAGCGGTTTCAGTGATGAGCATGTGTACGAGGGGGGTTCTTGAGTAATCCCACTCCATGTAGGAGGTTTGTCTTGGGACCTCCCAGCCTCCCTTCCAGCCACAATTGGCCCAAGCAGTCTGGTTTTACTGGTTTTGTTAGGCAATTCTTAGTGAAGAAGGCAAGTAAAATTAATTGCACTGCAGCAGTCTCAGTTCTGATTGATTTGTGTGTTTCTTTAAGAAGTCAGAAAATACATAGAGAATTACATATTTAAAAGTAATTTTTTGTTACTAATCTCGAGATATAAAGCAGCTGACAAGTCATAAAGACAGGTTGGAGTTGAAAGAATTGTTCTGGGATGGACACTCTCAGGTCTACTGGTGTTCTTTGCTGATTGAAGGAATGGGGTACACAAACCATCTTTTGCTGTTGCTTTGCAGTACTTTGGCTCAGCTGGACCTTTGAAAGCATTAAAGTAAGTGATGTGGTGAAAAGCAACAAAAGAAAATTGCAGGAAAGTGGCAGACAAACCAGTATCTTGAATTTCAGATTGGGTTTCTAATTAGTCCACAGGCACTCATCCTTCTTAGGGCTCTCAGTTTTACAGCAGTCCTGGAGTTTGCAAAGCCTTGCTGGTTTTTCTTCCATAGGTCCATTCCCTACCTGATTGCCTCCAAGTCAGACTCTCTCTTCCTTTTTCCTAATGAGAGTAGTAGGTGAAATTGTCACAGATCATCTTTTTTTCTGCTTGTAAATTAGATTTCACTCCTACCTTGCCAGCTGCAGTCAGTTAATCTGCAGTTCCTCTGATTTGTCATTAGACTCCTTGGAATACAGATCTAGAAGGGTTTTTTCCTTTTGAACCTTCCCTAAAATGTCTTTGAATCCAGACTGGCATACAAGACTACTTTGAGTTCCCTTTTTTTCCCTCAACAATTGAAGTAGACTTGGAAGACTCAAGGCAATACCTCTTGATCGAAATGGAGCAAAGCTCCTTCCCTTGAGCAGCAGTGTTGGCACAGAGGGAAGAGCAGGAAGCCCTTGGGAGAGTGCTCTGCAGCTACAAGTGGAGCAGTAACCTTTTCTGCTAAAATCACCAGAATTGCTTCCAGCTAAGCCAAGCCTGTGTTACCTGAAGTAAAAAATGACTTTCTTCCATTTCTGGAGTAGAGCTACTGTGCCTGGCCACATAGGGTCTCACTGGACTCAATGGCAGCTGCAGGATGGCCGCTTTCCTCCTGATTGTGTAGGTGTGGAAATGAGTTTCCTGCTGTCAGCTGCAAGGCTTGGGCAGTAAAAGTTGAGCAGATGATCTCTGTGCTAACATTCAAGTCTTACCTTTTTCTTTCTGACAAATAATATATGAAGAGCCTTTTGATTGTGGGATTTTTAGCTGTGGCTGTATTCAGAACGAGGATCAGTGTTGTTTCCTTGAAGAGGTGGAAGAACTCGCTCTGGGCCCTTGGAAGGAGCTCGGGGATGTGGTGAAACACACCACAGTTACAGGAGCACGTTGCTGCTCCTTAGCTGGGCAGTTCTGGTTGGCCCTGGGTACAACTTCAGCCTGCCCAGCTGAGGGTCCAGACATGTTCGTTTTAAGTCACCTTTACTGAAATACAGTTACATTTTTTAACCTCCACCGTGGCATGATAAAAGCCAGTTCCAATGGTTAGTGCAGAAGCTAAAACAAAAGCTACTGGTGCACAGCAGTTCCCCTCCAGCTCCATTGCACTGCCTTGTAGCAGAGCAGGTGAAAACTAAACCACTTCAAAGTAAAACACTTTTTTTGGTGGGTGAACTATTTTGCATTTCTGGTGGCTTGGGGCACTTTACAAGTACATGAACAAAGAACTTGGCATTTGTCTGATGCTGTGTGCCAGTGAGACCTTGGGGTTGTCACATCCCCTGTGAGCTCTTGTCTAATAAGGAGCAAATGCTGGCTTGGTGCAGTGTCAGAGCCTTGGCTGGGTTCATCATTAGCGAGGCTGTGCTGGTTGCTGCGGGGTGTAAAACCCTGCCTGTGGACAGGGAGCACAGCAATTCCACCTCTCCTGGGCTGGGGCAGGGCCTGGGTGTCTATGCCCGAGCTGTCGGGCTGCCAGCCCTGTGCCCTTCTCTCCTGGTGGCTGCCTGCCCCAGGGGCGGGTACTTACAGGAAGGTCTGGGTGTGTTGCACCTTTGCCTCAGTGCAGGTTGTTCCTTTTGGGTTTGGGGCTCGGTCAGGGCAGTGGTGGGACCCTTTGTGGCTGGTGTGCGCTGTGGGTATTGATCAGTGCTCCAGCAGGGGCTCCTGCACTGCGAGCCTGCCTCAAAGTTACACCTGCAGGAGTCTGTGTGCCCAGGCCCAGTGAGCGCTGATGTGTTTAAATCAAACACAGGGGAGGATGTTTCATTAAGACAGGGGTTCTGCAGCAGCTGCAGTGCCCCAAAGCCATGGCAGGTGACCGTGTCCTGTTGTGTTGTTGCAGCCTTACTTCCATGTGCAGAGCCGGAGCAATACGGGCGGACGATCCCTGCATCGTTCTGAAGGTGAGCTGTGTCCTGCTTCAACCACCTTGTACATGTGGAATAATTCTTCTTCTTGTGCCAGCCACGACAGCTGCTTCAGCAGTTCTCTGTTCAAAAGGTTTTCTCATGAAGGTCTAGCCTGGTCATGTTCTCATATAAAAAGTAGCACAGAATCTGTTACACCAAAGATTTCAAAGCACCAAGTTCTCCTGACTTTTTTTTTATTTTAAAAAAATGGTTCCTTGGTTTGCCTTTGTTTCCAAGTAATGATAGATGGAAAATCTAAATGTTGGCTGAGACAAAGGCCCCACCCCTCCTGTGTTTTTGTGCAAGAAAGTGCAATGTACAATTCATTCCAGTGTGCATATTGGCATCTGTTCTGCACAGGCACCTGGTGCTACACAGCTGAGAAGGCCAAGCTGCATCCTTCTCCCTCGTCCTCCTCCTTAGCTTTGTTCCAAGTTGACACTCCAATTCTCTGCTCTCCTTTCTCCTTACAACACCTGCAGACTGGGGCTACAGTTCCATTCTCCCACCCTGTCTCTCCTGAAAACCTCTTTCTTCTTTGGAAATGTCTTCCCTTGCTAAATCCCCCTCATTGTGCTGCACCCTGGGCCACATCCTGGTCCTGGTGTGTTCCAGAACTGTTCTGCCCTGGGGCACGGAGCAGGGCCTGCTGCCAGTCACTGCTGGGAGCTGGACACTGCCCTGTGGAGCTGCACGTGCTGGGCCACATGGGCCCTGTGGAAAACCACCATCCTTTCAAACCTTTGGGAAAGGGATTTGCTTGGGCCAGCTCACAGCAACAGCAGCATTTTTTGCCTCATGGAAGCTGCTTCATCACAAATCCACGTTTGAGGCTGTGGATGTAAATGTGTTGTAGTACTTGAGAGTAGACAAAAGAGTGAGGAGAGAAGGAAGGTACAGAACCTTTGCCTTGTTCAAACCACCCCAGTGATTCCTCCTCCAGGAGCTCCTACTTGCAAGATAACACAGTGTGCCTGTGGTTAATCCAGCCACAAATCCTTTGACCTCTGCTGAACTAAAGTGATGGCCCCTTTAGCATTTAGGAATTACTGACCCTTTGCTATCGAACTTTCTTCATTTGGGGGCCAGTCAGTGTTGTGTGTTTCCAAAATGGTTTTAATTCACTTTCATTGCTCAGTTTCAGTAGTGGGCTGGCCTGTAACGTGGGAAAAATAAAATCCCTTGGGAAAGGCAGAGGAGGCTGATAAATAATGGATTTGATGGGAACAGAAATGATTTCTCTGGAATCCTAATAATGAAACTGTCCAGATAACCCAGACACATCCCAGCCATACCATGGAAATTAGATATTCCGTCTTTACAGTCCATTTCCAGGCTTTTGTCTGCTGGCCAGGTGTGCATTGTGCCTTTCCATCTGATACCCCTACACAGCCCCCTACCCCTGTGCATGAATTGCACTGTACTGACCTGTAGGTCCAATGGAACAGTTAAAATGTGTCTGTCAGAATTCTTGCTTTTGTTTAATTTTAAGCAGATGGAGTTGCTCAGTGTTGAAAAACATGAGATCTGTGTTTCTTGGGTGCGTGCAAGACACACAGCACTTGACAATGCCCAGCACTTGAATTCCAAGAAATAGCTCATTTCAGGCCATTTGACCTTGGAAAGAATTAAGAAGTACATTGTCTTTGTGATTTGGACATGGAATTCCACTTCCTTTCTTTCTCGCTCCACATGAATGTGATTTTTTGAGAGCCCATGTTCAGTCTTCCCTGCTGCCCCAAGGCCAGGTGTGCAGAAGGGGGTGCTTGGGCTCACTGGATTAGCTGCAAGATTCACAACCTCAACAATAATCCCTGGGGTGGCATCTAGCTTTCTGAAATATGTGGGCAAGTCCTACTTCCTGTGCAAGGGAGATAAGATATTTATCCATTTAATCATTTGGGCAATCAATGGGCAGAGGCTGTTTCAGGTCCCCCAAGCACAACTCTGAGCAACGTTTACTGCAGTAATTCTGTTGAACTCAGTGGCGTTGCACAAGCACAAACCTCGGTGTTATTCCCCATCCATTCTCATATCTGGGGAGGCTTGAGTGAGCAGAGTCCCAGCCCTTGGAGAATTGGCCTTTCCAGAGTTAAGTCCTTTTCACTGAGCCTCAGGTAAAGAACGACTTGATTGGGTTTTTATGTTTCAGTAGTGAAGGCGTCACGAAACTGTTGTCATGTAACCAAGGTAGGGGAGATGTCAGGGAAGGCAGAATGGGCCTGGCTTCCAGGTTAGCCTCTTTTCTGTTGGATCAAATGTGCTTCTGGGGAGTATTGCTCCCTTGCCTCCTGCTCCAGGCAGCCAGCGTGTGGGAAAGGAGCCCCGAGATTATTCCTGACTGCACTGTCCTTAGTTAATCCTGGATCACAGGAGGGCAGGAGGGGTCAAGTACTTCTTGAGGGCAGCTTGCGTGCTTTTGGTTCTGGTGTGTAGTAAGAACAAGCCTGTGCAAATATCAGCTTTTGAGGGGATTTTTTTTTTTTTAAGGTTTTGTCAAACTTTGTCCATGGTCGCTTCTAAACCTTGCATCATTTTGGCTGTGTGAGCAGTCGTTTGAAAGTAGCTCATTGTACACTTAGCAATGCCTGAACAACTCTGTGTGTGCAGCCTTCAAACCCACTGAGATGTGTGTGTGAAAGTTCTTACCTAAAGAACAATGCTGAGCATTGCTGTAGGACAGTCGTTTGATAGTAGCTCATTGTACACTTAGCAATGCCTGAACAACTCTGTGTGTGCAGCCTTCAAACCCACTGAGATGTGTGTGTGAAAGTTCTTACCTAAAGAACAATGCTGAGCATTGCTGTAGGACAGTCGCTTCATTTCTTTGGAGTTTCTTTACCAACGCAGCTGCACTAAAACCTCCTTTTTTGAACCTCCTTAGACTCTGCCGTGCTTGGTTCGAATGTGCAGTAAGGACAGACTGCTGGAGGAGCGGGTGGAGGGGGCAGAGACTCTGGCCTACCTGATCGAGACGGACGTGGAGCTGCAGAGGATGGCCAGCATCACCGACCACCTCATCGTCATGCTCGCTGACTACTTCAAGTACCCCAGCTCCGTCAGCGCCATCACCGACATCAAGAGGGTGCGTTCCCTGAGCCCTGGAGAAATGGGCAAAACCAGAAAGAAATGGGCTCAGGATGGAGTTTTTTTCATTCTGTTTAAGCCTGGTGCCTGAGATCCTCAATTGAAAGGTGACCAGAGGTCCAGCAGGACTTGATTCCTTGTGTTTGTGCTCTCCCAGTCTCAGTCGCTGTTTTTTGGAGACCTCATTATCCACACTAAAAGTGTGGATATCTGACCTTCCCATCCTCTGAGTTTAAACATCTTGCCTTCGGGAACCAGTACATTTCAGCTTTACAAGAGATAATAGCCCACGTGAAGAGAGATTTGTTTTCCATTCTTAGGTCAGGTTTGTGGAAAATCTGAAGTTCAGAGATGGTTCTGTTGTGTTAAAGCACAAAACCATGTGGACGTCGTGCACTGTTTCATATTATAAGTTATCTGCACTTGCAGGAGGTTGGATAAACAGAGACCAGATGTACCTTGGAGTCCTACTAAGTCTGATTATTAGAAAGTACCCAAAAAATAGATTACAGAGTTTTGCTTTTTTTCTGAAACTGGCCCAAGAGATAGGTTCGTTTCCCTGACCTTTATAGAATGGGGTTAATTCTGCATTGAGAGCCTCTTGAATTCTATGTAAAAATGCAAATGAAATACTAAAAAAATCAGTTACGGTATAAAAAACTAAGCAAAAAGAAGTTCAGCAGCTTACTGAGGGGTAATGGACGTTGGTTGTAGCATCAAAAATACGATCAGGTTCCAAAAGCGAGTGGGGCAATTCTAAATATTATGACAGTGCTCTAAGTGTGCAGAAAGCCTGTAGAAGCAGCCAGCTGGGAATCCAGGGTGCTGGCTTTGGGCAGAGTGCTTGGAATTGCACCCTGTAAGGTAAAACTACGTGAGGAGTGAGCGAGGAATCTGCCAAACAGAGAACTCGTCTGCTTCAAATATTTATAACAATTATATAATACTTCTGCTCCAGTATAGCTGCACTGGAGAGAAGTACTCATGGAGCTTAATTTTTGACATTTCTTTTATTTCAACATTTTGCAACCTTATACTGGTATTTTCCTGGCATTTTGTGTAGACTCTGAAGATTGCATTGTTTTGTAGAACCCTTTGGTACAGAGTGTTGAGGGCAGTCAGAGTCACAGAATTATTCTCAGCAAAGAGAACATGAGGATATCTGAGAGCCCAAATTTGCTGTTCCAAGCAGGGTCAACTTCAAACACCACTATTTTATGGTGCCTTTAGTGCTCCCATTAATTATAGAATCATAAAAGCACAGAATATCCTGATCTGGAAGGGACCCCAAGGATCACCCAGTCCAACTCCTGGCCCTGCCCAGACACCCCAACAACCCCACCCTGGGCATCCCTGGGAGCACTGCCCAAACGCTCCTGGAGCTCTGGCAGCCTCGGGGCCGTGCCCATTCCCTGGGGAGCCTGGGCAGTGCCAGCACCCTCTGGGGGAAGAACCTTTCCCTGATCTCCAACCCGACCCTCCTTAACATGGACAGCCTGAGATTTAGAGACCAACTTTGGCTCCTGCTTTTGCTTCAGTTCTCTTGGTTAAACTTCCCTCGATTCTCTCCCAGGTTTTTCACTCCTTCTGGCTAATTCCTCTAAGTTTCTGTTGGGAGATAAGAATAGTTTCTGCCTGAATATGGTCTTGGTAGAGTCCTAACCTTGTTTTGGCCTCAAATTGAAGGCGAAGTTGTCTTCTCTGTAACTCAGCAGAGAAATGAACCACATTCTTTACCTTTGGTTATTGCATTTAGCTGGTAAACGTGGACACGAGCTCAGGGAGCAGCACTTTGTGCTCTGGCCGCCCCTGGGGTGGCAGACAAGGAGTGGATAAGCAGCAGTTTAGAACAGATCAGAGTGTGACAGTGCAGCTGCTGTGGGGGCTGAGCCTGGTGCCTGTGCTGTGTTTCCCAGCTGGACCACGACCTGAAGCACGCCCACGAGCTGCGCCAGGCCGCCTTCAAGCTCTACGCGTCCCTGGGTGCCAACGACGAGGACATCCGCAAGAAGGTGAGCCTGGGGGGGGGCTGGGGGCACTCCCACTCTCCCAGCCTCTGCCCCGTTGGGATGTAAACAGGTCAAAATTTAATATAAACTTTCAGATTGCATGGAATTGGAACAAAAATTAATGTCTGCTATCAGAGTATAACAAAGTAAAGTTTAGTTGTGTGAACATCTTCACAGTGATGAACTAGACTGGCTCAAGGAGTTGTCTTTCAACCTTTTCGGTACTTGGCTACTCATAAGGAATATTGTTGTGGCATGTGAGAAGTTTCTGGAACTTGTGTTCTGAGAGAGATAATACACCTCTGTTCTCATCTATCCTATTATATAACAAATGTTTTAAAAAACAATAAACCCTTGAAAGTCTGCTCATACTGGGAAACAAAGTCAGAATTTGTTTCCTGATTCTCAAGTGACCAAAGGGCCTTGCACTGTCATAACAAAGCAGTGATTCAAACATTACAGCAAAGAGATTGGCTGCTTGGAGCACTCACACAGTTAAAAACTAATGTGTGGAAAGTGGAGGGAACTTAACAAAGGAATGATTAAAAGGAGCATTTTTTTAAATTAATCACGGATTTGCAGTGTCACGTAGCAAGTGCCAGAGACAGGAATGTTTTCTGAGTTTATTTGCTGGTTAAAGGAGAAAAGCAGAAGAAAGGGGGCAGGAAAACACAGGGTGAAAAGTCAACATCAGGAGGATTTATCAGTGGGGAACCACTCAGGATCTCCAGAATTCAACCCCATAAACTCCTCTTCTGTTGCTTTAGTTAATAGTGAGGATCCTTCTTTTACACAGCTTTTAATAAGCAGTGCCAAAGTTGAATGATGGATTTTGCATAATAAATCATCTTGGTATTAACTCCCTTTTATCCTGGTCTTAAGTGCTTGTGCTGGCCTTGTCTAAATATGGCAGATGAGCCACTGGATATTTTTTATCCCCACAGCTCTACAACCTGTCTCTGATCTGTAGTTTGTATATGTTGTGTGCACTCACACATGCTCACTTTTATTTTAATATGGCATTGAGGGTAATTCATAGATATGTGTGTGTGTATAAAACACCCTCTTGTTCCTCGATGATTAAAAGCCATAGTGGAACACAGAATGTAGATTTTTAAATGTCTAAATTGTCTGCAGACACACAAAACTTTCCACTTAACGTGGCAAGAGAGCGTGGCGCGCTGGTTTTAGCTGCAGTTTTTGTGTGCAACGTTCAAAAGGCTGCAGCCAAGGCCCCAGGCAGCCGTGGGTGCTGCTGAGCCAGGCACTGACCCGAGTTCTCTGGCCCAGATCATCGAGACAGAGAACATGATGGACCGCATCGTGAACGGCCTGTCCGAGTCCAGCATCAAGGTGCGCTTGGCCGCAGTCAGGTGAGCCCGTCCTCGTCCGTGCAGAGCCTCTGTCACCGCGTGGGCTGCGCCTGGGACAGCTCCTGCTGCCCGCCCGAGAGCTGCTCCGAGCTCAGCCTGCTGCTGGGAGCCCTCCTGGGCAGAGGGGCAGCTGTCCTGGGCTGGTGCAGGGCTGTGCCCAGGCTGTGCCCAGGCTGTAGCCGCTGTCTGCCTGGTTTTGGCTCGGCCGAATCTGCCCGGAGGCCACCACCCTCACAGGATAGCAGCATCTGGTCTTAGAATAAGGTCTTATTCTGGCCTGCAGCCCTTTGCAACAAGCAGTTTTTCAGCTTATGCGAAATGCCAGGAGCAAAGACAAGGAGGAAAGAGCTGGAATTTCTGTAGCTTTAATCCAAGTTTATTTTCTTGAAGGGGAGCTCGCAGAAAGACCCCTTAGTTCTTTGGTTACATGTTTTTATAGGGTCACAAAGTGAGTGAGGTAGCAAATCCAAAGGTGACACGAATAACAGTGAGCTAATAGGAACATCTCAGGGGAGGAACAAACCTATGCTAACAAATAACAGTACAGCTAAAGATAATTTTGAAACACGCTGTCCTGTGAGAGAGCCCCTGGAGCACTGAGGGGGGACAGGCTGGTGATCTCAGGGGTTAAGAATTTTTTGCTGTGGACTCTTCTTCCTCAGAGGCAGAGTCAGGCACGGTGAAATGAACCCATTCCGAATCACCCAAGCCAGTCTGGGTCACTGCCACAGCAGGCGGCTCCTCCCGGCTCAGTAATCCTTGTGGAGCAGCAGGGTGTGCACAGCAGTGTCCCTGGGGATGTGTCTCACAGGGAAGGTTTCTCTTCCGTTCCAGATGTTTGCACAGTTTGTCCCGTTCTGTCCAGCAGCTCAGGACGAGTTTTCAGGATCATGCTGTATGGAAGCCTTTAATGAAGGTAAGTGAGGAACAGTCAGGTCTCAGTGCCTGGAGTGTTCTGGTCCGTTCAAGGAGCACAGGGTGTCTGTTCAGTTGGCATGCCTTGCTGTAGAAGCATGATACAAATTACCTAGAAATCAAAATCCCACGGCCTTCTCCTAAGAGAGCCATCAATCAACAAAAGCCAACAGCAGCAAGCATGTGGTTCATGCTTGGTTTTTGGTTGGCCTTTTGTTTCCTTTTTCTCTTTATTGTTTTTGGGTTTTTTTTGTGATCGGTGAGTGAAGCTAAATTATTCCCAATGTTTATACAGGATGCTACAAGGACTACATGTCCCTTAATCTCAGACTCAGGCTAGATGGCACAGTTCAGACTTGGTCTGTGAGCCCTGCAAGAGAATTTAGATCTGTGTTTTCTCCTGTAATTCTCTGCCTCTTACATCTCATTGCAGATTCTATAGCTGAAGCCAAAGAGCTCAGAAAGACCTTTAAAAAGACACATTATCATATAGTGCAATTTTCCACAAGATTAAGTGAGATCCAAGTGTGTAAGATACGTGTCATCTCTCATCCTGTAATGTCACTGTCAGAAATAGAGATAAATAAACCAGTTTCTCAGTTTCAACATCTTTTAGACCTTGAAAATGGAGAACAGACCAAGTCTGCAGCACGCCTGAAGGCTCGGGCAGTATCGACACCCTTGGGAATCTCCTGAAGTGAGCTTGACTTGACTGTTCAGAAGGGAAATGGCCAGAGCACAGAAGGTGGTGTTGGCAGTAGTGAACAAGGGAGGAACATGCTTGGTTTAAGAACTGGTGTTTTGGTGCTGCTGGAGATCCAGGCAGAGATGAGGGACTATAACTTGTCCCAGGCTGTGCTCCTCTGAGAGGATGCTGCTGAGGAAATTTGCTGTGTTGTGCTGAGCACGAGGTACAGAGGGGTTGAAGAGGCTCCTCCTGGAGCTTCCTCTGAATATGTGTCCTTTGCAGAGCAGGGCTTGTCCCCACTGATTTCTACTAAATTGGGCTAAAAGCTCTCAAACCTGCCTTGTGTGAAGTAACACATTGCTCCAGCTTGTCCCGTGATGTGTGTCATTGTCTGGGTCTGCACTGCTAGCATCAAAGCACCTCCTGAAGTCTGGAATATCCAGCTACAGCAGGATTCCAGGTATTCCATTTCAATGATCTCTTCATCATCCTACCAACAGAATTGCTCTCTGTCTCCTCTGTGACTGCAGGTTTTACAGAATGCTCCAAATGAAATTCTTGTAGTAGCATCTTCCACGCTATGCAATCTTCTTCTGGAATTCTCTCCAAGCAAGGAGGTGAGTACTTAGCCAGCAGCAGGGAGAGGGGATGGACTAAAGGGAGATTACACTTGAATG
The DNA here is from genome assembly GCA_013398855.1 of Mohoua ochrocephala. Lineage (NCBI taxonomy): Eukaryota > Metazoa > Chordata > Aves > Passeriformes > Acanthizidae > Mohoua > Mohoua ochrocephala. Next base: position 140,258 of record VZTA01012787.1, on the reverse strand, counting down.
GCTCAATTAGCATAAACAGCCACTGCTTGTGTCATGTTACAGAGCTGTGATGTTACAGAACCCGTGCCACTGATAGCTTGGGAACAAAAACAATCATCTGCTCACAGTGCTGGGACAGTTAATTTGGTCTCTAAAGAAAAGAAGTAGACATGAAGTTTTGTCATTTTCTTTTTATTTGTAAAACACTATTATCTAAAAAGATCATAAACAAGAAGAAACCACACTGATAATTTGCAATGTGATCCATTGTCTTAGAGAATTACTGCTACTGTAATGCTGAAAATGCTGGCACAGCTGAGTCTTGTGTTTTTATTGTTCTCAGATGAACAGTGCAGGATATCTGGTTCTGCAGAGTCTGTATTTCACACAGATCATACACTCAGATCAACACTCCATAGCAGTGCAACAATTCCCCAAGTCTAAAATACTTCTTAATTACACAAAATATTTGCAAGATTGTGCTGTATGTGGGATCCTGCAGGGCACTTTGGATTACCAAATTATCAGTTGATCTTAGTGGCTTCAATCATATCTGTGAGACAGAAAATTAAGTGAAATAGTGCCAAGCACAGTTCACTGGCCATGGGGCTTTCTTTAGTGGACTGCAGGTCAGGTGGTTTTTTGGGGGTTTTGGGAGTTTTTTGTTGGGTTTGGTTTGGTTTGGTTTTGTGGGCTTTTTTTTTTTTCTGGTTTTTGTTTGTTTGTTTATTTTGTGGTTTGGGGTGGTTTTTTTGTTTATTTTTCTTTTGGGTTTTTTTGGTAGTGTTTCCACTTCACATTGGAGTGAAATACTGGATTTCCTGTCAGGATACATGGTTCATGTCAAAAACATCATTGCCAAAAGAAAATATTGACTGTGTAAGGGGAAGGAATATTTAGAAGTACTAGATTTGAAAGCCTCTATCAGGCATCTGATCTTTTTTACATATCACCCTTTTCTTGTACATAATATTTTGAAAACTGCATGTAAACCACCAGTCCCTGCAGTAAATGAGCAAACTGAAGTGGCTGTGGTGTACCCTGTGAAGAGCTGAGCCAGTCCAGTTTGGGAATGTCTCGCAGTGCTGTGGCTGTAGAGCAGCCCCTGGCACTGTGCTGAATTCCCTGGCACTGTGCTGAATTCCCTGGCAGGTTCTTGCAGTGCAGAGCACCTGGGAGCAGGTGAGCTGGGCACAAACTGCTGCTGCTGCTGCTCAGAGAGGAGCTGCTCCTGCAGCATCCAGCCTCTTCCCCACAGTCCTGTTTTCACTGGATGAACCAGTGAATTCAGTTCAGGAGGAGAGCAGTTGTTCCAGACTTCACTTCATTACATTCATCAGTGTGAAAGAAAAGTGCACGTACTGATGTTTTTCCTGTCATTTAAAGATGATATGACAAGGTTTTGTATTTCAATCAAGAAGTCTACAGTTTTCTTTATTATGCTGAAGTTTTTGTCCTGGGTTTTCATTTGGTCTGATTACTGGACACAAAGATTTACTGTCGAGCAAGGTGTCAAGTAGCTTTCATTGTCCTTAATCTCTTTTAAACAGTGACATATATCCCTCTTATTACCCAAAAGCATGTGATTGCTCAAGGAAGATTGTTTTTGGAGAGCAGTCCCAAGCTGAAAGTTGCTAGGAAAACCCATTTGCTCGTGGGGTGTGGCAGATGTGTGTGCAATACCACAGCAGCGTGTGGTGATGTTTATACACACATAAATGTGTGTGCATCCGTGTCTCTGCAAACACAGAGACATGGGAGAAAGCAGCTGCCTTGGCCTGGCTTTTTTTCATAAAAACCTCCTTTTAAATGGTCGTGGATGTGGGGTATGGCATGGCCAGTTCATGTGAGTGCACTGGGCGTGCTGTCAGCTCAAGAATAAGATCTAAGAGTATAGTTTTTATGTTTTCATATATGCAGTTGGTCTAAGTGGTGTTGTAAAGATCTGTTCTTCCCTCCTCCTTTCAGCCTATTTTAGAATCAGGAGCCATAGAACTTCTATGTAGTTTAACCCAGAGTGAAAACCTTGCCTTGCGAGTGAACGGCATTTGGGCTTTAATGGTGAGTAGGACACCCCATGAAATACCTCTTGTGACTGTGCTCCTTCAAAAGTTGGTGAACACATCTCATAGAACTCATCAGTTGTTATTTAAAATGACATAACTGAAATCTGGCTTGTCTTTCCACCAAACTGCAGAAGAAGACAGCATCAGCCTGGAATGCTTCATCTATCAGTCCATAAAGTAAAATAAATTCTTCAGTTCTGGTACCAATTTCGTTGCCAAAATCATTCAGGGAAGCAGTTAAGTGGTGTCAGTAGCGTGCCAGGGGGCAAATAAAAGCAGGTGATAATCAGGTCAGCTGTAAGACAATGTGGAAATTGAATTCACTGTGTAGCAGTTGCTCATAAATTACAGCCTTTTTGCAAGATTAATTTAGGAAGGGTATATTCTTGTAGGGAATAGTCTACTGAAAGAGTGAAAGCCCAGGTTTTCAGGTGAAAACATCAATTAACAAGTGTGTCTGTTTCAGAATATGGCATTTCAAGCGGAACAGAAGATCAAGTCGGACATCCTGCGGGGTCTGAGCACAGAGCAGTTGTTTCAGTTGCTTTCTGATTCCGATGTAAATGTTCTGATGAAAACTTTGGGACTGCTCAGGAATCTTCTCTCCACTCGCCCAGTAAGTAGAGCTGCAAACAGACCTCGTGAGAGCTGCTCAGACATGCAGCCAGTGCAGTGCTCCTGTGCAAGACAAGTTATTTTCCTGTTTTAACACCACTTAGATTTATTCACACATCCGTAAGCAAGTGTGCAAATCAGTGTGAGAAAACATTTGAAAGAATTCTCTGCATCCATGGAAATGTTGTGATTATTATCAGAGCTAGACATTTTCATTTCATGTTCAATTCCATTGCATTTAGCTTTCAGCAGCATTATTTTCATAGCAGTTTCTCAGTGAAACTTGTCCAGAACAACACTGAGGGTTGCACCATTGAGTCAGTAGTGTATGGAAGGGTCCAGATCTCAAAGATACCCGTGTTTCTTCTTCCTTGGCACTTGAAATACCTCTGTTCTTGTCCAGCTACATAGATAGTACTGGCTTTGTGAGTTTGGCTGTGGGCCTGTGCACTTACAAAATGCAGACGTTCATTTTACCCCCTGAAATATAATGGTTGGAAAATGTAAGGCCATGAGTTGTTTTTGACAGGGAGAAAGAGATATTCATGGAGGAAAAGAAAGGAGTAATTCCCTGTGAAGAACAGAGGGAAAATATGCAGCAAACATTTGGCAATCCAACATTTTTGAGGGGAAAAACCCATGTGCATTTCTCTCTCCTGTGCATTTATCATGTATTGTGTTTCTGCCATAAAAAGGTCACTGTAAAAAATCTGCTATTTGTACTCATCGAGTCTCAGTAACCTTCATAGAAAATGAGCTCTGTCTTTATGTGAAGAGATATTTAATAGCCAATCATTCATCGAATTCACCCTGACAATTCTCATTGTCACTTAAGGTGTTCTCCATCCGGAACTGTGTGCCAGCTTCACTGCTTCCTGTGGTAGGCTTTAGAGCCAGAACCAGCCATTTTCAACTTCTACCCAAAACTCATTCCAGAATAACTCATCTAGCAGCTTTCCAGTGAAATTCCATTATTAGCAATTTTAAGAAGTCCTACAGGAATCCCTGGTCTTAAAGAATTGTAGTGTGCCATGTGCTGGCCACCTCTGGAGCCTGTTTGCTGCCACTTCTGAGGTTTGCTATCAGTTAATCCAGCAGATCTTGTTTAATCTTTTCTCTTTTATGCTAGTGTAGGTGTTTATAGTCTGTCATCAAGTGACCTTTGAGCTGTGATCCTGTGAACTTATGGCAGTTTTCCCAGACAATAAGCAGTGCCTCTGGCTTATTTCTTTGCCCGCTCTCGGGCTTTGGAAATGTGGCTGTTGGACCTGGACACAGTGTCCCTGCAAGAGTAGCAAATACCAGAGGAGAAACATCAGTTTTCTAACCCCTCTCTGATATTAAGCCCCGGCTATCAGAAGAGAAGTGGTTGTTCCTAACTGCGGCATCACACGTAGAGCCTGGGTCCGCAGGGTTCAGCCCTCAGCCTGGCCTCCATGCAGCTGGGACAGCAGTGTCCTCTCTCCAGGTGACAGGGAAAGCACCACACGATGCTCTCTCAGACGAGAGCAGGCTCCACATGAAAAGGAGTGTTCTGAAGTGTTTCTGCTGTGATAAATTCTTGCTTTGGGAGAGCTCGCTGGGAGCAGGGCTCTGTGTGCAGTGTTGCTGCTCCTCACTTGGAGTGATTCAAGCAGGAATGTCCCTTCTTTGTCTGGGGAGTCACACTAAATGTATTTCATCCTTGCTTTGGCAGCACATAGACTACATAATGAGCACTCATGGGAAGCAAATCATGCAAGCAGTGACCCTCATTCTGGAAGGGGAGCACAATATAGAAGTTAAAGAGCAGGTACCGTTTCTGTTTTGTGTTGTCTTGGCAGAATAAAATATAAGAGAGCAAAGTGTGCTTACTGTTCACAACATGTCATTTTTGTTTGGGATTGTGCTGTGAATATTTTACTGAGATCTGTCAGATGAATACCTTGAGTGCCTACAAGAATGCTTTTCTTTCTAATGGATCGTTACAAAATTGTTTGAACCGAGTTCAGATTGGTTTTGCAAATGTAGGTTTGGCAAAGAGGAGGGAGGTGAGAGCAGAAGAATTCAATTGGGGCCATTGCATGGCAGGAAGGGGTCACTAGGAAGAGAAGGAGAAGCTCTAGCAGGGCAAAGAGCATCCTGGTGGAGCCCAGGGAACAGTGGGGAGGGACCTGCCCTGACAAATTAAAACTTAAGAAAAGCAATCTGCAAGAGGAAAGGCAGAGGGGAAAAAGGAGATGGCCAGCAGGGAATGGCACCCTGGAAGCAGTGTACAGGCACAGCTGCTGTGGGGGTGCTGAAGCAGCAGTGGGAGGAGAGGTGAGCAGGATTTGGCTGGAGAACCCTTGAGCCAGCCAGGACAGGCAGTGGGAGAGCCGTGTTCCTTCCTCATACGGGGCGTGGTGGGGGAGGATGGGGGCAGCAGGAGGTGGGAGATGCCAGAGGATTGCTTTGGCTTGGGTTGGATATGGGTAGCAAACAGCATGGGAAATGAGTGTAGGAGTAGAGCTGGTCTGAATCCCTGCTCAGGGAAGAACAGGCTGGAGGCCAACAGGCCTCCTTTGGCGATTTAAGTGCAAAATTAGCCAAAAAAAAATCCCCAAAGACTCTTGCTAGCAAGTTTAGTGACACCATGGATCTGAAACAGCTGAGAATTAACCACGTGTGTCTTTCTAAATAGGTCTTCCTGATAAAGCTGTGGTGACAGGAATGGCCTTTATTGCCATGGGTTATTTACCTTGCCAGGCCTCTCCCAGTCACTTTGCAGGAGAACCAGCATACCTGGGAAATACTCTGGGAAAGGGCTGGGCTGAGTAAGGGCTTTGGGGCCTTTATCTACTGAGCGTTTCCTTGGTCCCTGTGGTGCAGCTGGCTCTTATTTCAAAAGCCAGTGCTACCTGTCTGCACACCAGGCCCCCTGCTTGCACCAGGACAGCGCTTGTCTCTGCCACTGCCGGCCTCATCAGGATGTAATTAGCAGCTTGGAAGTAATTAGTCTCTGCAGCTGCTGACACAGTGCAGTGCAGCTCAGGCACAAGCACCATACAAGTGCTGATCATGCTCCGGTGTCCTCCCAGCATGTCCAGAAAAGATGGCCAAGTTCTTCCAGAGCTCTTTGGGAAAGAGCTTGTGGAGCCTGTGCTGGTGCCCCTGTGGTGCTTCGAGGGCATCCTGTGGGATGGCTCCTCTAACTGGCAAGAAGTAACCAGCTGCAGAAGTAGCTGGAGTTACCTGTGCAGGTGACAGCTGTGATTAGACTTGTTGAACACAAATTACTCCTCTGCCAGATCAGCAGAAAGGCCTCTGTCTCTCCTTTTCCTGGCCTGAAGAACAAGGTGGAAATGGTTGGGGTTTGCTGTGTTTCCTTTCGCCCCAGCCACTGCTACAGAACAGGCTGCTTCATATTCCAGCACATTTATTCTTCCCTATATGTTGCAGATTGCCATAAGAGACTTAAAATGTCCTTCCTTGCAATGAATTAATGAGAGCTGCTCTTCATTTTAAAATGGCCATGAGTGTTTTTGGCCAGGGCTGCTCCCCACAGCTGGTAACTCCTTGGCATTGGCCCTGGATGTGAGCAAGCTGGAAACTCCAGATTAAAGATATTAAAACTAATTAAAGGAATTGTTTGTCCCGAGTTCAGAGCTGTCAGGGAAGCTGTATAAATCAGGGGATGTGATCTGGGGCCAAATAACTTCCCAGTTCTTCTCTCTTTCAGACATTGTGTATCCTTGCCAATATAGCAGATGGCACGACAGCAAAAGAACTGATTATGACCAATGATGACATCCTGCAGAAAATCAAATACTATATGGTAGGGGGCATTTCTCTTAAAGGGTTTGTGTTGGTCTTTTGCAGCAGTGATAAGAGGAAAGTGCTTTAGGGTTTTGTTTTGTGAATTATTCACTATCGTGCACTTAATTTCCATATAACCAGTGGGGTGTAAGTGCAGTTCTGTAGGGCAGAGGTGCACAAAGGAACTGACTAAAAGGAAAATCCAGGGGTGATTTCCCATAAAAACATCACAGTGATGTCATCTACATGGAAAACATTTCATGAACTTGGCAAAGGCATATCTTGGAGACGTCAGTAAATATTTGGAAGGAAGTGATTGACCACTACTCAAGTGCCTTATATTATGGCCCTATCTTTGAGAGAAGTTGTAGATAAGAATTATTCCCAGCTTTGCTATCTTATTTATTACGTGATGAATGCCAAAATATAAGCTTTGTGAATTTCTGAATTTCTTCTAAACTTGAGTTCTATTTTTTTATATTTAGAGTCATTCAAATGCTAAGCTACAGCTTGCTGCCATGTTCTGTATATCTAATCTCATATGGAATGAAGAGGAAGGTAAGAAACCCTCCTCCTTAATGCACAGACAAGTTACTATCCTGATCAGAAAGCTTTTGTTGCACAGTAATCAATATTTGCAGTGCACGGTGCAGTGGGATCCAAAGTATAATGGGAAACATCATTGTAGGTGTAGCATGGAGTGCGTGGGAGTGGTCAGGAGACCCTGAGGAGAGGGCAGAGAGCTGTTCTGGGGGGGTCACAAGGACACAGTGACACTAAACAGGAGCTGCACAGACACAGTGCAGCATTTCTGTGAAGTCTCAAAACAACTGGAGTGAAAGAGAATTCTTGTAAGAGCTTCCAGGTCTTACAGGGGCTGTGGAAACTCATTGTTGGAGGGAACAGGTTCACTGGAGAGAATAAATGGATTAGAAGGGGATTTCTGGCAAAGAAATTTTCCACAGCACGGATGGCTTGAGTGGCTTGGGCTGAAAGGAGCTGAAGGACTTGGGGGTGGAAGTGGGAGCAATGGATAAAGTGTTTGCTGAGGAGAGTCATGGCCTGGGAGAGGGGCCGCTTATCGGGAGGGGGCTGAAGGATGCTGCTGCTCAGGGGAAGATGGGGAGAGGAGGAGAGGGCAGAAGCCAGGCTCAGAAACACCTCCAGGGGAATGTGCTCTGCATCCAAATCCTGTGAAATCACAGAGATGAGAATGGAACACCTGAAGTCAGGGTACCTTAGGATAAAGATTCTTGCCTTCAGGATGTTCTTGGCTCCAGACACGTGGACACGGAGCACAGCGAAAGGAGCTGGAGCTCCTTGGGGGAGCAGGCAGAGCTGGGGGAGTGTTTCCATGGCTGTGCTCTCGCTGGACATTGCTCCTTACCCCTCCTTCCGCTGGTTTCTGCTCCCACTCCCCTCTGCTGTCCTGCAGACCCTGGGGCTGGTGCCACTCCCACAAGGTGATTTGTTGTTGTTGTTGTTGTTGCAGGTTCACAGGAGCGCCAAGACAAACTCCGAGACATGGGAATAGTAGATATTCTACATAAACTGAGTCAGTCCTCAGATCCCAATCTGTGTGACAAGTGAGTATGAAGATAATACAGCATCACCACAGTTGTTCATCTCAATTAAATTATTTTAAGCTAATTAAGCCCAGCAGTAACTTTGCACACACCTGTGCTGTTTCCTGTGTTAGTACCCACACAGATCATCTGGCTGCTTCCCGAACACGTGTAAAACCAAAACAGCTACTGACAATTTCTGGGGTTTTATGTTAACCTTTTGCAATTATCTCACCTACAGTTAGCAACAGCCCATCTTTCTTCCACAAAATAAAGGAGAAAATCTGATTTTTGGAAGATGTCACACACAGACAACACAACTCAAAACTGTGCAGTTGTTTTTAAAATGCATTAAATTTGGGATTCTTGGATTTTTGAAAGATGTTCTAGTGTTAGACATCTTCGTAGTAAAGGCAGGGCTTCTCATCTTAAAATCTATGCCAGAGTATCAGCACCGAAAGTGATAATTGGGAACATATTGATATCCCACCGCTGCCACGCCAGCCCCCTCCATGAGCTACTATGGCTTGTGAGCACAGCAGGAAGCTGGGAGGAAACAAATAAATAATCTTCTGTGTTGATGAATTGTATCAGGTCCTGGAAAAGTCTCTGAGGTTGCGGTAGCGGGCTGGGAGCTGTGGGGGACAAAGGAAGAGCAAAGTTTCTCACTTCGGGTGGGAGGAAACTCACAATTAGCCCACGTGATGATGCAGCCGTAACCCCAGACTGGTGGGAGGTGGTTTTGTCTGAACAAAAACGTTGCACAATGATAGATTACGTAAATTCCAGTATTAGACTGGCTCCTTCCTCCCTCTCACCTCGCTGTAAGTTCTCAGTGAGGCCAGTATTCCTACAGGATTCCTGACAGGACTGGTGTGCTTTCAGTATGTTCTGAGTTGACACTCCTTGGTTTCTCAGCTCAAAGACCTGCTTTTCATGGTACACCTGTATTACAGAGAGCAACTGCTCCTCAGTGAGTGCTCCTGAGGGATGCTGGAAGGTGTGTGTAACACGCATCCCCAGCCCCACTGTGCTGGGAGTGCCTCAGCTTGTGCTGGGATCCCGTGTCATTGGCTAGATCAGGTTATCCTTGCATGCCAGGTGGATTCTGTAACAGTTACAGCCCCACAGAGCATTTCTGCACCAGGGGCCAGATCCTCCCAAAGTGAGGGAGCCTTTTCCTCAGCCATCCTCCCTCCCTCTCTCTGCTGGCACACTCTGAGCCTGCCCATGAAGCTGCTGCTGCTGCCGAAGCCAGGCTCCTGTCATTGATGGGTTGTTCTTTCTTGCAGGGCGAAGACAGCACTCCAGCAGTACCTTGCATGATCAAAGACTAATTGAATCTATGGACACCCCTCATGTCTACTTAAGGAACAGCAGGAGATGCTCCTGACTCCTTATATTTGCACAAGTCACCTTGGGCTGCATTTTTCTCAGGTGCAGGGAGCTGCTTTGCAGAAACAGTTCGAATGATCAGGTCTCCAGTGCACTTGAGAATTTTCTTGAGGTAGTTTCTTTACTCAGAGGACTCTGGGGGGGTTGTTTTGGTTTTTTGGGGTTTTTTTTCCTGAGCTACCTGGACTCTCAGATAGAACAATCAGTCATCGTTTTCCTTTTGGGCCTCCAATTCTCTGCTTTAGCTGCAGCCTCGTGTGGGTGCGTGGGTGCTCGAGTGCGTGCGTGTGCCGGGCTGAGTGTGTGGGTGTGAGACCTCACTTTTGGTTTTCCTTTTTTTTGTGTGAAAATCTTTTTCTACAGGTTTTCAAGGGTTAACCATTGTTTGCTGTACGAATACTTCAATGAATTATATACAGTTTGAATGAAATGTTATTTAAAAAAAAAAAAAACCAAACTGTTGTATCCCATAAAGTTTATTTTGAATTTTGAACAGATGAATGTTTTTAAGTAAAATATATGCATTTCTGAACTTCAGCTTAACTTACATTATACTTCCTTTTTAAAGAGAAAAATAGAGGGAGACAATAGACTCCAAATTCCAAGCAGCACGCTCTGTACTGACAAGGTCCAAGAGTTCTTTGCCACAATACAAGGTCACCTGGTATGGATGACACGCTCAAATCCACGGAATGGGCCAACTGGATTGGGTTTGGGTTTCTTCACATTTTTAGAAAACAAGCTCATACTTCAGGGGTAGCATGACTGATGCTTTTCTGGAAAGGAGCAGGTGGCTGCAAGATCAGCAGGAATAAGCTCTTGCTTTGCCAGCCAGGAACTTGCTCAGCTAATTGCTGAAGGATTGGCTTATTCATGGTGAGCAGGATTTGCTGATCACTGGTATCAGCGGAGCAAACAGTGCGTTGCAGAAGTTACACCTTCCAGAGACTAGAAGGAGCTGGCAAGCAGTGATTAAGGGATTGCTTTTGTTCTGCATCCTTTATCTCCACAAAGAGTTAAGTGACTTCCAAATTATTTCCACAAAAGAGCAACTGGGTGCATTAAGTTGGGGAAGGGATGGAAAAAAATTGGGGGTTTGGTCTTGTTCTGTAGCTCAGTGATGTTGCTACAGATTTTCTGTATATATGCAGCTATACCCACGTGCATGGATTTAGATTGCTGGATAATTGGTGGGGTGTGCCTGCATCCAGAAGCCCTGACTGACTGTCTGTTCCTGAAGTGGTGCCTGCAGGTGTGCAGAGGGAAACACGAGTGCAAGTGAAGGGGGGGACTGTGTGAGGTCAGGCTGGAACGGTAGAGCCCGGTGGCTTCCCAGTCTCCTGCAACAGTTCAGGGTTCTGACTCTCTGCCCAGGTCTCCTTTCTGGTTTCAGTTTAGACCATAGCTCATAGTCAGACTCTCCAGACACTGTATTTACATAGCACTAACAGGCACTAGAGTTTGCAGCCAGTGTCTTAAACCAAATCTTTCTTCTCTTACACTGAGCTTCAGGAAGGCTGCAGCAAGAAGAGAAGTCTGTAACTTTGCTAACCAATTTTGATAATTATCTAAATCTTTTCTTTCTAATCAGAAGGTCAAATTGTGATGACAGCCTTACTTTTTTTCCAAGGTAACTCTTTGTGTCAGAAAATGTGACCACAGTTTGGCCTGGAATTTGAATGTGCTGTGTATCAGATAACTGTTATCACTTGGTTGCAAAGGAGAATATCTACATTTCATGTAACTTCTTCCACTCTCAAAGACAAATAAAAGTGAGCACCTGACACTTTTTCCCCATGCATTGCAGTAAGTGACTGGCAGTTTTTTAACGTCCTTCTGCAAATGTTTCGTGATGGACTTTGGGGGTTGAACAAAAGGGAAAGTGAAAACATGTGAGAACTTGTTAGATCTCAGTACCTCAGAAGCGAAGTCTTGTTTATAAAATTCAATCAAGCATATTTTTGCTTGAACTGAGGAGAAAGTTCTGAGGCAGGTATTGCAAATGCAAAACTGTCCAGTGGGCATCTCCCTGCTCCGTTCTGTCTGTGTTTAGGAGCTCGAGTTCTCACGTATCTCTTCTCATCCTTCCCCAACTCACATTTCTCAAAGCAAATCTGAGTTGGATTCTATAGAACTTTGGTGCCTACAGGTGTTCAGAAAAAAAGGTGAGTAAAAGTATCTCTGTACAAGTTTTGAGGTGGTTTCTTAAAATTCTGCCAGAAAAACTAAAAAACCAATGCTCAGACAATCTTGTTGCTGCATGAGAACAGCTGACATTTTCCACAGGTATTGGGAGGACAAACTGTTGGATGAGAACATTTTTACATTCAGTTAAGCTTTGTGAATAATTTTTGATGTTGCTATAGGTATGTACAAAAAGAAGAATACTGTAAATAAAAAGAACTTTACCAGAACATCTAGATTTTTCTCAGCTTCCTGAAGAAACATGAGCTCTCTACAGCCTGAGATTCACAGTGGGACAGACTTTCCTGGTCACCCAGAGCTTTCCCAACTTAATGAGGTAGCAGCAGCTTGTGAATTCCAGGGTTGCTTGCAGAACCAAAGCAAAGTTTGTCTGGACATCATATGAATCACGAGGATTTCTGCTGTTCTTGGGCCATTTCTCTGCTGAAAACCCATCCTGATGGATGTTGTTAAGTATGTCCTCTCTTTACATCTGGGTCTAGTGCTGGGAGTCCTTCTTGCAGAGGTTACACGTGCTGCAAAGTGAATAGCTGAGCAGGGGATTTGGGACGCCAGCTGCCAGACAAGTGGTACCCTTGGCTCTCCCCACCACCTTCATTCCACGTTTGGACTGTCTCTCCCACGCAGAAAATCAAATGAGACATCATCTGGCTGTTGTTGCAGTCACAGGTTTGCTCTGTGGTAGTGAAAGAAGCCAAGTGACCTGCGTAACGCAGCTTGTGCCAGGATATTCTAAAGGCAAACATCTCTCATTTTTTAACACTCATTTTTACAGACTTTACCCATTGCAGTGGATGCTGTGCCTCCACAAAACTGCTGAAGCAGTGACACAGCAGGCACAGGAATAATTGAGGTGCCTGAGATTAGGTGCTTGAAGAGTAGAAAATGGCTTTAAAAGGGCTTTCTTTGGTAATCCTGAAATGTGAGCTCAAGAGCTGTCACTTTGCAAACTTCAGTGGTGGCCAAAATCATCAGGGCTTTTCTGCAGGCTGATTGCCACAAAAAGACATTCCGGGGGCAGTGATGTACCAAAGCCTGACTCCTCGGCCAGGAGGACGGTGGGTGGCTGGAGCACCAGGCCAGCAGGCGTTGTGTGCTGTGTGGCGAGGAGCAGCTCCAAGGCGTGCCCCTGCAGCCCAGGGGTGGGAAGGGATGGGACGGGATGGGATGAGAGCAGCGGCCCTGCCCAAACGGCATCGCCGCGGGGTGCTGGGCACTGGCACTGCTCTCACTGCAGAGAGGAAAAGAAAACCACAAACCTCCCCCAACTGAGCTCGTTCGGAGGGGGACACCCTTGCTCGGTGCTGCGAGGTCACGCCTGGATCCCGCGCCTTGCTTTGAGCCCCCAGTTCAGGTGGGGAGACCGGGCTGGGGGGTGACTGTGGGGCTGGGGGG
>VZTA01012787.1:29452-119493 GCA_013398855.1 Mohoua ochrocephala | reverse complement strand
GGGTCCCTCACACAGACACCCAGGAGGGAGGGTCGGTGGGTCCCTCACACAGACACCCGGGAGGAAGGGTCGAGCCCCGCAGACACCCGTGAGGGAGGGTCGGTGGGTCCCTCACACAGACACCCGGGAGGGAGGGTCGGTGGGTCCCTCACACAGACACCCGGGAGGGAGGGTCGGTGGGTCCCTTCACGCACCTGTGAGGAAGGGTCGGGCCCCGCAGACACCTGTCAGACAGGGTGGGCAGGTCCCCGCAGACACCCCTGAGGGAGGGTCGGTGGGTTCCTCACACAGACACCTGGGAGGGAGGGTCGGGGGGTCCCTCACACAGACACCCGGGAGGGAGGGTCGGTGGGGGCGTCCCAGGCTGATCTGTGCCAGTTCCAATTATGGTGACATCGGTCACTGTCATTTACATAGATTTCACGTTCTTCACCGTATGTGGGGAAAAACCCAACAGTCCCCAAAGTTCTATATGGCTGGTGCCTGATGTAGCAGGTACAGAGCCAGTCATTTAATTTCTCTCTTTCTGCAAAACATGTACAGTGCAATAGCGTGTTTATTCTCAGAACATCAAAAGTATTCTATGACTGTTTCTGGAAATGAGTCTCGCACAGCCTCCAAGAAGGCAATATTATCCTCACTCGACCAGACCAAAGTGTGTGAGACCCTGCCCTGGGAGCTCTCGCCTGCCTTTCTGGGCAGAGGCGTGTGTGCAGAGCTGCTTTTTATGTGGCTTTAGTGATGGTTTGGAAGGTGGAGTAGGCAACCTGAACTCAGGCTGTGGTTTCTGATGTACAGATCGATGACAAAGAATTCGACATTCCTCAAGTTGATACCCCTCCAACGCTGGAGAGCATCCTCAATGAGGTGAGTGATCCATTAGACAGGGGAGAGGTCCAGTGAGGCAGCACTTGCTCCTTTTCCTCTACTCCTACTGTGTTTTTCCTGGGAAACAAAATTGTAGAACTCGATGGTTTCCTGATGCTGATATGTAGCAAGTGCATGCTCAGTGGAGTAATTGCTCTACACTCTGTGATGTGGAATTTTGGTTTTTTTTTTTAAAATTAAAATATCCACAGCTGCAGCATAAGAGGTTTTCATCAAGTCTAAGCACATTCATCTGTAGATCTGGAGAGTCACCTGAAGTCTAAGACAGCGTGTTAAAGGTCAGGGTCACCAAACAGCTTTTTTTTAGCTAAAAGTAATTGCAGAGTATTCAGGGTAGTTCTGAAGTTGTGGGAGGAGATGAGAACTGGATTCTTCACAGCTTCATTTGTGTTGCTCCTTTCACACATGTAGTTCTCTGGCAGGAGCAGTGAACGGTCTCAGCATCTTGGTGTTATCTGAGGTACCTTGCAGGGGACTCTGTCTCACTTGTATCTAACTCAGTGTATTTCTGCAGTAGCTGTGTGAGTGCACAGTCCTTAGGAATGCAAAGAAGGGCCTGGAAGTAAAGATAAACTCCAAGAAAACAAGCTTTTGAACAAAATGAGGAGATTGGTGGTGGGATTGCTAGGAAGCTGGTATAAAGGGGAAAGGAGCCTGCCAGGAGTGACAGTTCTTTTAAAAACCTGCTTTAAAAACACATGTATAAGGCATCCCAAACAGAGACAGTCTAGAAACAAGAGGAGGAGTTTTAAGGGTAGCTGTGTCCTGTTTCTGCTGGTGCCTTGGGTAGCAGAAGTTTAGTAAATTTGGGTGATCTCAAACTGCAAGGACATGCAGTGACAGCCGTGTCAGAGGAGTAGATTCCAACTCTTAAACTTGAGGGGTAATCACGAAGAAAATATAGTTCAGCGCAGACAAGGTCTTACTGCAGTATCTCAGTAAATGTAGGATGGGAATGACTGGCAAAACATCTTCTGGAAAGGATTTTAGCAGAGAAGAACCTGTCTGAGCCAAAAAGACAAACAGCTGCAGTTCAGAAAGAGATGCTTGATGGGCACGGGGCTGCCAGGTGTGAGAGAAATGAGGGGCAGCTGCTCTGCTCCCTGCTCGTTTGGCATCAGCTGGGGGGTTGTGTTTGCTCCCTCTGGCTCTGTGCTGAGAGAACAACGGGAGCTGCACTGGCTTTGAACACATCAGGGAGAATGGCTCTTTGAAAAACTGTAATAAAAAATCCCAGGCTAAGGCTGAAAGGAGAGAGGGATTGCAAACAGAAGAGCTCGGAAAAGAGCAAAATCAACCCTCACGGCAGCTGGAGGGACTGCTGGGCTCTTGGTGCCACTTGGTGAAGAGCTGGAGTAGATGATGATAATTTTAGGCCTTCTCTTGGCAGTTTGGAGACTTGGGAACAGCTCTGTTAAAGGTCAGTTAAAGTTTTGATGGAGTACATAATATTTGGGGAAGAAAGGCTTGTTGACTTTTTCTCCAGCCCACTTCTGTGATTATTGTGAATTCTGGAAACTGCATCTTCCACAGGACCAGCCCAGTAAAGTAATAAATAGTTCTGGCTTTTAAACATGAGGCTTTCTTGTCCTCTCCTTCTCCATTTCCCTGCTGAATTGGTGCTGCTTTGCCAATGTTTCAGTTATGCTGTTGTACATGTTGAACGTTTAGCAAGCTGTGCTGATTCTCGCCCTCCAGACTGATGATGAAGAAGAGTCTTTCATTTTGGAGGATCCCTTTCTCCTGAACATTGATAGCACGGATACACACTCCTATGACACCTCTTCTGTGGCCAGCTCTGACAGCGGGGACAGGACACACCTGAAAAGGTACTGCAGCCTCATGGCCTGGGAGGCCAAACCTTTTGTGATGGGGTACTGCTCACATCCATTAGAAACAAATCCTCCTTTTTTCACAGAATGCTGTTGTTCCCCCAGGATCACACAGGCAAAGATGGGATTGGGAGTTGCACTGAGGGCTGGCCTGTTTGAGCAATAAAGGCATTTTATGGGAGATGGATTATTTAATCTTCTCCAAATTTTAATGGAATCTTCAAAGCACTGAATCATGAGGACTCCAAGGAAACTTTCAGAGGTGTCTGACCTAGTCTGCAAGCAGCTGGTGGTTATTTGTAAAAGGCAACTGCTGACACCTCTGTGAGTGGACTGCTAATGTTGACATCTAAAATGTGATAATTAGCTCTAATACTGCCGACTTGTGTCGTTAATTACTCAAATGATGGCCTGAGCCGCTCCCACAGCCCCCTTGTGTGTGGTTGTACAAGATATCAACACTCTGAAGTCTGATGGTTTATGTTGGCATGTGGTGGTGTACAGGCTCTCTGTCCCTTCTGTTTCCAAATAAGATGGTTTGTACTGAGAGAAATGTTACATGGAGTGGCTTAAATTTCTTCCAGTACAGAGTACGCAGGAAAACCCGGAGGTGTTCCTGTCACCTTGGGGTAAGGCTGGTTGCCATGGTTATGGGTCCTTAGCCATAATACCAGCTGCTAGCAACATGTTTTATGAACCTCTGTGGGAGCTGCTTGTTCGTGCACCTCTGCAGAGAGAAGAACCCGATGTTTCCCGGGTAGATTTGGGAATTTGGCTCTCTGGTTGTGTGAGCTTGGCAACAAAATTGCAGCTTTGCTGGGGACTTTCCCTGTCCTGCCTGCTAGAGGTTACCAGTGCTCCTGCACTAGTTAGTTTTTAAAGACATGTTCTCCATCAACAGAAGCCCTTCAGCTTTCCTGTCAGGCGAGCTGTGTATTCACTGACGGCTGTTCTTTACCATACACCCAGTTTTCCTGGGGGGTCTGTGTTCTGCTGATGAGCCTTTTCCAACTGTGTGTTTTTCATAGATACTCACCTTTACAGGCTGAAACTTCCTCACTCACTGAAAGAGCTGCAGTGCTGCTTTCGGGATGTATAATGAATTCTAAGGCTTGCAGATATGTGCTTGCAACTGACCATTTGTTTGAAGAGCTAAGGTTTTTTACTTCAGGAGATGAGTTAAAACCAAACTGTGTGCAGGCACAGCAGGGCAGAGCAGGCTTTGCTGATTATCTCATGTCTTACCTCATTCTGTGGCCCCAAGAAGAAGAATGGAAACTGCAAGAGTTACAGGTGTATGCAGAATTTACCTGCTGGCTTAGCTGTGGGTTAGGCAAATTTCCAAGCTTTTATTCCGCTCTAATGCTTTTTGGTTCATTTCTTACTTCCTTAGGAAGAAAAAACTCCCAGATTCTCTCTCACTCCACGGATCAGTGATACGGCTCTCGCTCCTGAAAGGAATTTCTGCCCAAATAGTGTCTGCAGCAGTAAGTGTCATCTTCTGGGCACCTCCACTAAGAAAAATTTGAAACTCTTTTGATATGTTTGAGGGGGTGTGTATGAGAGACCTCCTGCCTGTCCCTGCTATTAGTTCTGTGTAACACCATGTTAGGGACTTCAACCACTAACCAGTAGTCCCTAGGCAGCAGTGAATCAGGGCTCAGTTGACTTGCTGCAGCAGTGATGTGGTGGGTCACTCTTAGCACTGATTTGTGTTGCTGGATGTCATGAAGCTTGGTGGGAAATGTTCATATAACATGAAAGTGTGCTTGGAGGTGCTGGAAGGAACTGGGTTTGCTCAGTGCCTGCAACAGGCACATGGCTCTTTGAGAAGAGCACAGTAACTTTCCCATGGAATCACAGGATGTTCTGCTTCCTCTCTGTTTCTGGGTGTTTCTAGCCAGTGGTTCCCTCAGCTCTGTCTGCCCTGGTGGGACCATTTAAATGCAGCTGGTGTTGATTTTTCTGTGTGTTGTAGTTCTGATTATTAGGCATGCACAATCTGGGGGTTTGTGTCTCTCACTCATGGGGTCTCCTGTTTCCCCAGGACAAAGTGGATGCTGGCTTGCCCACTGCAATTGTAAGTACTCTCACAATTTTCAAGGACTGTGTATTTAGTTTTCATGCCAGTTTGTTAAAGCAGTAATTTAAGACAGCTGATAAATGTATCTTCCTTGACTTTTCAAGTGGGAGGAGTGGGAGGAGCAGCAGGAAAGCTCCCTGGGGGCAGAGTCCAGCCTTTCTTCACTGCCCAGCTGCTCCTCTGCTGATTGAGCCCCATGCCCTCCCTTTTTTATATCATCACCAGGGCTTCTTAGCTGAGCACCTAACCTGTCCCCACCTGTTGAGTGCACTGAGTTTCCCATATTGTTTCTTCTTTGCCAGTTATTGCTTTGACTCCTAACAGTTTTTTATAGAAATTTAACTGGAGTGCTCCAAGTGATGGGTTCAAAATCTCTATGTCTCTCTGTCTGAAATATTGACTGAAAGGCTGTCTGAAGGATACTCCTGCTTAGCAATTTGCATCAAAGTTGTAGAAGTCAAGCATGCTATTAAATATGTCAGAAGTGAAACTGCCTATAGTAAATGAGAAGAGAAGCATTTTAATGAGGTGAAATACACTCAATATTTGTTTTGCCCTCGTGAAGTGAGTTTCAGTGTTTTACAAAGGAGCTAAAGACGTGCTCAGTCACTTCAACTGTAGTAACAGCAGCCCATAAGAAAATATATTTTTGTTTAAAAAAGAAAAGGAAAAAGTAGTCACTTCTAAGGCAAAAGGCTGCACAGTGAAGTTGGAAACATGCTGTGGCTGATATGTACATAGAATAAAAACCTGTACTTGCACATCCAGACATTAAGGCATTTGGATTTTTTAAATCTGACTTAGACTTGTTACGAAATAAAAATTAGAACAAGATGAATACATCTACAGCATTATGTGATTTCTATTAAATTTTATTTCATTGAGTGCAGGTTTGCAAGAGCAGTAGGATCTTGGAGGATATGTGTAATAGGATTTGTTTAATTCCCCATGGAAAGAAGTTGGAGTCTCTGGCTTGCTGTGGACTGCTCTTCAGGGGACCAGCACTGGCCAGGGTTTTAGAAGAGTTCAGATGTGGAAGTAGCAGCTGAGTTAGGATAAAATCCCGAATATTTATACTCAGCAACTACACCAAAAGAATGAGACTGACTGTAGAGAGATGAAATTCTGCTGTGGGTACCACTCTGAGCGTTTGGATTTCAAACAGCAGAGGAGAAAGCTGCCCTCTGATCTTGAGATAATCTGTGTGACTGTTGTCCAGGTGTGGTACCTGTCTGTCTTCATGTAGGAATTGTGCTTGCCACTTAGAAATCGAAAAAATTATAACCTTTGAAATCTTCCCCTTTTGGCAAACTTTGCTTGATAAGTGGTGGATTTGTGAATGATGTTTCTTCTGCTTTCAATCTTCCTGCATGACTCTTCCAGGCAGCATCAAATCTGATAGCAGTGGGGACTTCCCATGGGTTAGCACTGATATTTGGTAAGTTAAAAATAAAGTTTGGAGTTTTTTTGCATTTTAATGATCTTAAAAAAATGCAAACACAAGCCAAAAAATCCCAGCCTGATTTATAACTGCAGGCCGGATTTCTTCTGTGTTGTTGTTTGTGCTAAATGTGTTTTTCTTTCAGTAAAGAAATGAAGCAGAAGTAATATTTGTCATCCTTATTCATGTTTCTTCTGCATTGTTGAGGTTTGGCACTTTGATACCGAGAAATTTAGCTCTGTGTGAATTCTCTAAAGAGCCTTTTCTATAATTGAATAGAAAATACTCTGTTTTCATGTGGAAGAAACCACAACCTGTGTACAACCATCATCAGTAGTAATCTTCTGCCCTGTGAGAGAACAGGTGTCAGCTCTATGGAAGTTGTTTTCCCTGGGAAGTGGGACTTCTGACCCCTGGCTGCCTGCAGACCTGTGCCATGGGTGTCCCCCTCCCTGCCCTTCCCCTGCACCAGGCAGGCACCTCTGTGTCCCTTCATTCTGTCATTCTCTTCTTCCTCTTACCACCAGACTTTCTTACAGGGTTTTCTGAGCTTGTGCCTCTGTTTGCCTGCTCACCAGCTGGGCCAGAACAGCTCTCAAACTGTTCCCAGTCACATTCAGGTTTTGTGCCTTTTGTCTGTGCAGCACCCAACTCTTAACCAGTTTAGAAATTGCATTTATAAATTGTATTTATTGGGGCTGGTTAAAATTCTTGGAGACCAAAAGTTGTGGGGGACAGGGTACTCCAGAGAGATGGGAAAGACTGTGACAGTGCAAGACTCACCTTCGTGGGTGTTTAGACATTACACTATTTGATGCCATTTGCTTAATCCAGTATTGAAACAGTTCTGCTCCCTGGAGGAAAGGTGGAGTGAAGAGAGCCTCAGATCCCTCTCAAAGGTCCATGGTGCTGGGTAAGAGGCAGTGGACCAAGCTGCACTGAGGGAAGCCCTGACGAAGATTTTCATCCTGAGGGTGTCGAAGCATTAGATAAGAGTTGAGACAGGCTGTGCAGCCTCTTTGCTTGGGGGTATTCAAAACTCAGCAAGGCCCTGAGCTGGCTGGGGATATTCAAAACTCGGCAAGGCCCTGAGCTGGCTGGGGATATTCAAAACTCGGCAAGGCCCTGAGCTGGCTGGGGATATTCAAAACTCGGCAAGGCCCTGAGCTGGCTGGTCTCTGACCTTGCTTGGAGCAGCAGGACTGGGCCAGAGGCCTCCATGCACAGCTCCCTTCCAGCTGAAGTTACTCCATGAGTCTGTGCTGTAATTTAAAGGTGATGAGGAGTGGAAGTACAGCGTCCAGCTTTGTTTCAGAATGCTTCCTGGACAATTACTCTCTGCTGAATTCCTTCAGTTCTGTAACTAAAGCTTGGGCATTGACCCCAATGCTCTCAGATCTGTCTAAAGAGAGAGAAATCCTGGCAGGATATGGCTGTAGAAGGCTTTGTTGTGTGCAAAGAGAGGATTGGAGATCTGGCTTGGGTTTATTCTGAAATTTAAACCAAGAGTTTATGGCTGTAGACCAGTCAATATTTGTACTTTTTTTTATTAGATGTGTAAATTAGGGTGAGACTTACTCCCTGAAGGTTTGTAAGGTGTGTGCAGGGTTTATACTGTACAATGGGAACATAACACCTTTTTTGCATGCAAAAAGGTAGGTCCATTTTCTGGTTGAACAGATTTCTCTGAATTGTTGTGTCATTAACACATTTTTAAACTTTATTTTTTCTTTCATATATTTGACTTCAGCTAATTTGTCTCTCCTCTTAAGTCCACCTGTACTCATGACCTGTGTGCTCTGTCCTTACTGTAGAAGACTTGGGAAACTTTGATTCTGCCTTTTTGAATGCTTCTGTTGACTCCTGAAGCTTTATCACAGGACAGTTCTCAGACTGCACGTGTAATATTGACAAGCAAGCTTTTCTTCTGGATTGGTGTTGGATTAGATGCCAAGTCTGACATCCTGGAAGTGTTGCAGAAGGGGTGGTAGGAAGGGATGTCTGGGGACCTGGAGACACTCTCCTCTGGTACCTGTTCCAGGGCCACATAATCTGGCAGGGGGAAAAATCCTCCTGACCCATCCAAACCTCTCTGTCTGCTGTTTCTGGGATTTGCTGCTTGTTACATGATCTGACATTAATGGGAAGGGTTTGTGCTCTCAGTTTTTACCTATCTTTCAGGTAGTTTATCTGCTATTCCATGCTTGGTTACCACATTTGGATAACGACAGGTTTTTTATGCTTTAGGAAAATGACCCCTAGCTTGTTTCTAGGGCTGTGCTTGCTTGGGGGATTTTTATTTTTCATTTCTTATATAAAGGAGGGCCATCTTTCTGCCAAAATCTCTCTAAAACTTGTTTGGAGTTGAGAATGTTGTGCAAATGAGCAATTATGCTGTGTGCCATGACTTGGCTTGAGGATTGCGAGCTGGAGCGGAGAAGTGCTCACCCAGCAAGCCTACAGCAATACACAAATACTCTTTGGAGGTTTTCTTTATCCATTTTTCTAGAAGAGCAGAGGTTTTACACTACTCAAAAACTAGGACTTAAACACAACTCAATGAAACGTGTCATTTTTCATAAAGACTTGTTTCAGACAAAGGAATTCTGTGTAGCTAAACTTTGTTTTGATTAGTGTGGTATGACTATATATTTTTATTTTCTCTGTTGGTTGTAAAACTTATGGTGAGTGTCCTGAGTCTTTGTTGAGGTATGACAGCATTAAAACTGGATTTTGAGAGTCTTTTTTTTTTTTTTTTAATTAATGGGGAGTTGATTTACTGGCTGGTGGTAACTGAGTGAAAATAGTTTTACCAGTTATATTACTGCGAACTTCCAGTTTTATTTCCTCTCGGTTTTATTTCTATTGTTTGGTCTTCAAGGCAATGAAGTTCAAATTTATAAGCTCACCTTTTAAACTGCTTGGTTTTAGAGCACTAACCATCCCAGCATCATTTCTTGAATAAATCAGAAGGGGAAACATTAACCAAAGGAAACACTCAGCAAAATCTGAAGGTTCTCTGTCTTTGGAGGTTCTCTGTCGCGTATGTGCTGTTTGTTGCTTCACTCCTTCCTTTTATGTTGATTTCTGGCTTTTTCTCTCCTCTTCTGGCCCTTTCTGTGTGCACTGAAAGGCAAAGGTACAGTACTGCTGCTGTGTGCATGTCCCTGCATGACCAGCCCCGTGCTGCCCAGGCTGCATGTTGTCTGTGCCAGGGTTTCAGGGGCAGCCCCGCAGTGAGGCGGTGCAGGACCCACGCAGTGGATGGTGCTGCTGGGAGTTGCTTGGTGGGTGCATGTGCACTGCACACTCCCAAATTCTCCGGGCAGGAGCAGCAGAGGAGCAGGTAAAGGTGATTTTTATAACGTCCTAGGGCAGCAGGTCCATAGCTGTTTGTAAAGGTGTTGTTTCGGGGCAGGACGAGGCTCTTCCATGAGATCCACTCAGAGCATTTCCTGGCACTGTGCCTAATAAAATGAGTAGTGTGTCAGTAATTCTGCAGGAAATCGAGCAGGCCTTTCAAACTCAGGAAAATCAGGTTGTAAGGAAAAGATCTTCATGAAAACCTGGTGGTCTGAGCAGTATCAGCTTCTGCAGTGCAGTGCTCATTTCTTTGGTCTGGAAGATGACTTCTTTCACATCCACAGACTTGTCTTTATTCTGTACCTACAGAATTGTATCTAAGCGCCATCTCATTTTGACTTCAGACTCTGAGAGCAACACAGTTGCTGCCAGAAAATTTTCAGATGAAGAATTTCTTTATGTAAATTGAAAAATTGAAAACATTTTTTGACAATTCATAGCCACCTTTGTTTCAAGCATTTGGCAAAAGCTTTTTATGTTTAATCCTAAACGTGCCTTACTTCCAAGCTGATAGTACAAGTCTGGAAAATCATCAGATCAGCTTTTATAATCTTTTGCTTTTGTCTATTTTTATTACTTTGCTGGCTTATTAGCAGAAGCTCATTGGTTCTCTGATCTTGCTTTGCCTTGGAAGCAATTTCATCCATATTATAGTTGGGTTTTTTAAAAATAATCTTACCTAATGGCTTGTACTTGTGTGTCATCTTTTGACTGTCTGGAAGCAAGAACAACTACTGGATTGGTCATACAAATCACTGAATTTTGGGATACAATAGAGGTCTTGTTTGTTTTGAATTGACGTTGCAGGTGAGGGAAAAAAAAAAGTGGCTTTTGAAAGTTCCTGTGGGGATACAGATAAAGATGTAAAACCTTTTCAGAGAAAGCTGTGGAAGATTCTCCTTTTTCATGCCTGAGAGGAAACAGGTTATGGATCGACTCACTGACAGACTTAAGCTGAAGTGGAAGGGACTTCCATGAATGAAGAAGTCATTCACCTTTAATATAAAGAGCTACAGTATTCCTCTGTTTCCAAAGAGATTTTTATGGTTAGCAGGTGGTATTTTTGTAAATGAGCTGCATTTCCAGGCCTCTGGAACAGGAATCATTTCTTTGGGTCTTTACACCATTTGGAGAATATCTCTCTGTGAAACTTGTTTTCCAGCTGTAGCTCTGTTTTCTTTGAACTTCCATGGAAATCTTTCATGATTCATCTTCTTTTTCCTTGACCTGTTCTCATCTTTGTCATGAACACCCCTGTCACAGTGATGTCAAGGTGTGTCCTAGTAGCATGGCCAAGGGTGTTTTATCCTCACCCTGAGCAGTGCTTTAGAGTAATCCAGGAGTTCGGCTGTTGTTCTTGCTGGTGTTGATTTCTGAATTCCACTCATGCCTCTTCACACAGGTAGGATTTGAAAGGTGACTCCCACTCTCATCTGTCTGTGCAGCCTGATAAATGCATCGCTTTGGGCAAGGAATGCAGGCTACATCCATGCTCTGTTTCACAGCCAGCACAATCCTGGCACTGCTGCAGCTTGGAGAAATGTGTCCCATGCCTTGGGCACATCTCGCAGGGTGTTTCTGGTGCTCAGCTCTGTTTCCTTGATCCAGTCCTTTCCCTTCCTTGCTCTAGGTGAATCCTGCACACAGTGTTATTGTGGTGTTCCTGATGTGTTTCACATCCCTGTAGTCTTCATTCTGACAGTTCTCACAAAGCATCTTTTCCCACTCCCTCACTCAAACGCAGGACCGAAGCAGAGCCAGGTGGGAAAAGCAGCTCCAGAACATTTTCCTTATCTTTTGAGAGCAGTGCACCAAAGACAGGCAGAGGGTTCTCATCCAAACTCCTGAAGAGCAGCATCTTGTAAAGCGTTTGAGTCTCTCCTGGTGGGAGCCTCCAAGAACTTGGCACAGGCAGAGGTGCCCGTGGTGTGTGGTGTGAGGGAGTGGCCGGGGCACGGCCCTGCAGCCGTGGAGGCTCTGAGCAAGCAGTGGCACCTCCTTTGCAGCAGCCTGTGGCTCAGGGAGGGAGTTCCTTTGTGGAGTGAGAGCTGAGTGCACCAGAACTCATCGGGCATTTTAACTGTGCAGCTTGGAGACAAAAGTGCCTTTTCCTTCCAGCCTCTGGCCTTTAGCAACAAAACCAAGGAGTAAAATTACAAAATAAGAATAAATTGTGACATAAATTTGCACTTACCAAAAGCCTCTGTTGGGGTTTTGTAGTTGACGTTCAAATGCAGAAATACAGGGCTTGGAAGGTAGAATTAATTTTCTATCATCTTCATTGCTACAACTTAAGCACTGTTGCAGAATAGTGAAAGGAAAGCTAGATGCTGCTCTGATTTTTCTAGTAGTTTCTTTTTCAGCATGTAATACCTCTGCATTTCTGTATTTCCTGTCCCTGGTTTGTACTTTTAAAAATATTTTTTTTATTTCCCTGCAAGACAGTCCCACTCTTTCTGTTCTAACATGAGCTCTCATCTTGTAAACCCCTTTTTAAAAGAACCTAACTGTAAGTCTGTGAATTGTTGATGTACCCCAGGTGAATTGTATGTGTAAATAATTGCATGATGTTAATTTTAACCGTTGCTCTTCCTTTAATTTCGTACCAATCGTTCTGCTCCAGATCAGAACCAGGCTCTCCGGCTGTGCCTGGGCAGCACCGCGGTCGGGGCCCAGTACGGGGCCATCTCTGCTCTCAGCATCAACAATGACTGCTCCAGGCTGCTCTGTGGCTTTGCGAAGGGACAGGTAATTCCCAGAGGGTGAGGTGTGCCAGTGCTCTGTCCTGAGAGGTTACCTGGAGATGACAGCAGCTGCGGGCCAAGCCCCCTCAGCCTGTAGCTGTGTATTGGCTGGTTCGGTGCTCAGAAGCAGCACACGTGGCATGATGTGCCCAGAGCTTTTTGGGGCAGGCAGCCAGTTCCTGCTGAATCAGGTTGCTGGGGGAGCTTTCTGTGGAGGAAGTGAGTAATGCAGAGTATAGCAAAGGGTTCAGTTAATTGTGACATAATTCCTGTTAAACTGAAATGTGCAATGGCTCACTGGGACAAGCAGTTTAGTCTTTCTAGGTCGCTCTCTGAGGTCTGTGCATGGTAATTAAAGCTGTTTCTTACTGTGGTGATGACTTGAAATTCTTGAAACTCACATGTAACCCCAAAATTAATTTTTGCCAATACCTTACTTGTATGACAGAAGTAGCATAGCTTTTGAATGTAGGGAAAAGGGGATGAGTCTGTTGCAGTTTTATGCCCTTCTCAGAAGCAAAGGAAAGCAAGCAATTCCTGAGCAAAAGTAACAAGACTAAACCAAAATAGGTGGACGTTACCTTGGTAACATTTAGAGGAATACAATTCTTTTTACATTCATTTCCCTTTGCTCCTTTGGCCTTCACCTTCATAGTTGATGAAACACACCCCTGTGCCTATGGTAGGACTGAATGACAGCCTGCTGCAGGCCACGTGGAAATACTTAATCCATACAGGACAGCAGCCAGTTTTAAATGATACTCAGATAAAACATTTTGGAACAACAGCTCTGAAACATATGGTCCAGGAGCGTTGATAGATGATTTATAGGATCACATGAAGTACTATTTCCCATAAAAAAGTTTTATTCAGATTGTAATCTCAGCTCTTCTGGGCAGTTATGCAGTGAGTAGTTAATACTCTTCAGTTATGCAGTGACCAGTTTGGGACTTCCTGCTTCTTAGTTCAGAAATTGCTTGAATTTAATATTAAGTACCAGCCAAGGTCTGTCCTCCTACATGACCTGTCACGCTGAGCAAGCTCAGGAGGAGAGGAGGGACAAGGTTCATGGTAGCCATGGCGATGCTTGAGTTTTGCTCAAGGATGTTAGAGGTTTTTCACTCGTTCACTGATTCTGTGAGAGAGAAATGCGTTGGACCTGTTGGGTGGTAACAAAGTTATCTTACATTCTGTAATGTTGTTATCAGGCAGATAGCTGTGAGGTGAGGGAGGCTGGGCAGGTGGGGAGAGCTGCCCAAAAGGACACGATTCAGAGCTGAGATAACACATGATGTCAGCTCTAAGCAGACAAGTGAACTGCTTGGAAGAACAGGACGGGAACAGATTTCAGGTCACTTTTGTTCGATGTGAAACCCCTCCTAACCCAGGGTGATAATGTCAGTGTAGGAGTTTGTTGCTGTGCTGTAATGCCCGAGGTGATGGAGAGAACCCCTTGACAGTGAACGTGCACTGAGCACAATCTGCTTGCAGATCACCATGTGGGATCTGGCCAGTGGGAAGCTGCTGCGATCAATAACCGATGCCCACCCCCCAGGAACAGCCATTCTGCACATCAAGGTAATAAACACTAAATGTACTCCTTTTATCCCACTTTTGTTCAGTCAGATGTCGCGACTTTTCTTGTGCAGTACTTTTGGATTTTAGTTGAGAGCAGCTGCCTCTGGCAGTGGTATCCAGAGATGAGAAAAATGAGCAGAAATTCTATTTTAAAATGAAACTGAGTATACTGAGATAATTGTTTTGGCTGTGAGTTGTACTGTAACAAACAGCAGTTGTTGTCTGTTATAACTCCTCTCTCTGATGCCAAAATATATGAAGAATTAGTTGTTAGAACACATTTCTCTAAAACTTGCAGTGTTTTGACCTGGATACATGGCTTGCCAACTTTCAGCTTAAAAGAATCTGAACTATAGAAAGTAGCTTCTGTCAGCAGTTTTTCACATAGCTTGTTGGGAGTGTTTTGGGTTGAAAGAGAAATCATCTATGGCTTCTTGTTCAGCCTAATGTTATTGTCATACACAGAAAATCATATCTGAGTTTGTGCCTGGCTTTGTTTTACATGGCCTCAGATGTTTGTGGGCTTAGAGATTCTGGGTTGCAAACACCTCCAGAAGTGTCCCCAGCCAGGACACTTTATTTGTCTGAATTATTTGGTGCCATTAGAAGTTCTGGATGTTTCTGGATTTGGGTCTGTCTGTAACTGCAGCCCATCCACCAGCTCTGGCCCTAATCCATGGGCTCGAGGCTGAGAGCCCTTCTAGAGGCAGCTCAGGTTTTGATGTGCTGTAGTTCTGAGCTGCAGCAGAAAGCGGTGGGGCTTTGGTACCAAAATCTGGCAGCAGGGCTTGCTGGGGGAATGAAGGTGAAACACAAACCTTGCTTTTCTTGCACATCATAAAAAAACCTCAGTAACTGTCTCAACTTGCTATGTTAAAGGTGTCTTTCTGTAGGTGCACTGCTTGTACTCTGTGTGCTGTTAGTACTGCCATGTATTTTTACATCTGTTTTGTTGTAGTTTATTTCTTAGGGCCATTTTAATCTCGTTTTCTGCTCAGTTTACAGATGATCCGACACTTGCAATTTGCAATGACAGCGGAGGCTCCGTGTTTGAACTGTCTTTTAAGTAAGACAATAACTCTCCCCATAGAAAGTACAAGAAATCAATTTGGGGTCATAGTTTCTAAAACTTAAGGAGAAAAAAAAAACCCATTGAAACCAGTAAAGCTACTGCCTGAATGCTGAAGGTGTAATTTAGGGCTGCAGTGTGATTTCTCAGCTGAAGGGAGATGCTGTGTGACAGTGCAATAGCCAAAGAACACCCTTAGCTGTTAAGGTGTCACTGTGTTGTCCAGAATTTGGCACTCCTTGTGGCCTCTTGGTAGCTGTCATGAAAGTGCTGCCTCTCATTTTGCCTTGGCTCGTTAGCGAGAGCTGTCCTGCAGTAGCTGCTCGTTTTCCTCTTGGCCTCTTCAAGAGGAGGAAGGATTGACAGTCAATCTGATCAAGTCCAGGAATTTCCCAAACATTGTTGTCAGATAAGATCTTAAGGAATTCTTGTCTGTATCTGAGCAGCTGTATGGGAGTGCCTCCAGTGACACATCAGAAGTGATCCCTGGAGCTGTGCAAGGGACTTTTTAGAAGGAGTATTTATGAGGGATCACTCCTGAGATTGCTGGGCTGCCACCAAGCTGATCTTTGCTCTTTGCAGGAGGGTTATGGGAGTGAGGACGTGCGAGTCTCGGTGTCTCTTCAGTGGCTCCAAGGGGGAAGTTTGCTGTATTGAGCCATTACATGCAAAGGTTGATTTGAGAGACCATCCTATCACCCAGTATTCACTGCTGGCCATGGCCTCCCTCACTAAGGTAACTTGCTGCCTGCGGGAGGCTTGATGTGAGAGATGGCAAAGGAGAAGTTCTCTGCTGTACACTCAAATATTTTATTTTGCCTTGTTGCTTTCCTTGCAGATCCTGGTTATTGGCCTGAAGCCATCTCTGAAAGTGTGGATGACCTTTCCCTACGGCCGTGTGAGTAACGAAGCCAAACAGGTGCTTTTTGGGTTATGGCTACCAACATTTTCTTGGAGGGAAGGAGATGAGATCGGGAACAGCTGTTTGGTACCAATGCCTTCCACAGCACTGTGGAATTGCAGTGATAGTCTGTGGGTCCGAGGTGTGCAGATGGTGGCAGAGAGGAGGTGAGAAGGCTGCTTCCAGCTGTGCCTCTGTGAAGGTGCTGATTTTCTCAAATAAGCAGGAGGAAGCCCCTCAGCTTCTTGTCTTTCCTGCTGCAGCCTGGATGCACCCACAGATGGGATGTTGACCTGATTATGGCTACAATCACCTTGGACTGGGGCCACTGTTTTACATTAGAACCACACAACAGACCCCTTAATTACAGGGGCAGGAACCAAGAGGAATTAGAGCATTAAACAGTCTCCTAAACTCTTGATTATTCACTTTCACTAGTCAGTGGCATAATTCCTCTTGGAAGAGCAGCTGTGGGCAGATGTGGGCTAGGCCATGTTAGGAGAATGGAGACAAGGCTGGTATCGAGCTGCAGCTTGTTATAGTCCATGTATCCATGTGGGATTGGATCTCCCCTGAGCAGCTCAGACACCAGTGGTGCTATGTGTGGGTGTCCACTTTGCCAAGGGCACTCACTGCTCCCAGTTGTGTGGCTGGACCAAAGAGCACAAACTGCTGCCAGGAATTTGCTTTGCAGCCCCTGTGTGTACAAGGCACAGTCAGCAAAGCAAAGCAGCCGATGAGCCCCGTGTGGCCTGGAGCTGAGGGTCTGCCTGATGTGCCTTAACCTCTGGCTGTGCTTTTTGTGTGACAGATGGACCCTTCGAGTGTCCCTCTGCTGGCGTGGCACTTTGTGGCCGTGCAGAACTCGGTGAACCCCATGCTTGCCTTCTGTCGAGGAGACGTCGTGCACTTTCTTCTGGTGAGCCTGGGCCGTTTTGTGCTGCTTTCATGTGGTCACATCTCATCCACACATTCAGGGATTGAGCCTGTCCCCGTGACAGTGTGATTACCTGAGCATGCTGGGAGCAGCTGCAGCTTCCCACTGGCTTGGGAACAGCGGTGTGGTGGTCACTGCTCTGCAGCTGCAGTGCTGCCCTTGCCTAGAGGCCTGAGATTTATCTGTTCCAGAAGTATTGATTTGCGGTGTGTTTCTACTGGGGGAGGTATAGGAGTGTGGATTGTTTTCAGGGAGAGCACGTGAGTTTGAGACACCATCTTAGTTTTTGCTTTAAAACATGAGTCTGGAAAAAAAATTGTATAAAACACTCAAGAAAAGGGCTTTCAGTCCTGTTGGTGTTTGACTTTAGGGCACGGTGCTCATCCTGTTTAGATCTGCAGCAGTTACACATGCAGATAGGGTTGTTTGGAGACAATTTCATGCTGATTTCAGTATGAGAGCAATACCTAGGCTCCCGAAAATCTGGCATTTTGGCTTTGGAGTGCTAAGTTTGTTGCCCAGCTCTGCTATCAAGTTGGACCTTAAGCTTTGTTTAAGCACCCAGATGTTGTGTTGACTGGATTGAATCCTCCTTCTCCTCTCTCATCTCTCTTGGTAAAACAGGGGAGACAGAAAAGGGTGCATGTTTAAGCTTGTCTTGCTGAGATGCTTGTCTGGGGGGAGCTCCAGACTCCTGGAGTCAGTGTGGTGCCCTGTAGGAACTGACAGGCTGAACTGAAGGAAGTCTCTGAGTCTGAGTCGGCCTTGTCCGATTTTTCTCTTAGGTCAAGAGAGACGACACTGGTGCAATACACGTCACGAAGCAGAGGCAGCTTCATCTGCACTATGATCTCATCAACTTTACCGTAAGTCCCAGTACTACAGAATGGTTAAATGTTTTTTGCACTAGTTTTCTTGTAAATGTATCTCAGTAGCCCTTAGTTCTGTGCTCTTGGCTGTGTGTATCTGGTGATAACTGACTGAAAATGTCCTTAAACTTGGGACGCTGTGGAAAACCAGCACAGGGTGGTAACCACCTGTGAACAGGCGGTGTAGTTGTCTTGGCTTTGACACCTCTGGATAGAAAGTGTGCTGGAGCATAAACAGTGTGCCAAGAGGACGAGAGCTCTGGTGGATTGCCATTTGTCTGCAGCTGTTTTCTGTGAAGATTTCATGTAATTTTTCTCCAGAAGGACCCTCCCTGCCTCTGCCTTTGAAGTTACGTGTGTGCAGTTGTGAAGTGGCCATGTACAGTAACAAAGCTACTGGCCCTGCCAGAGCTCCCAGTAGGAGTACTCAGGGATGTGGCCAGAGCCTGTTTCCTTGGTTCTAATGGAGAATGCGTGGCTGAAATGTGGAATGTGGTGCTTTTGCAGTGGATCAACTCGCGGACAGCGGTGCTGCTGGACAGCGTGGAGAAGCTGCACGTCATAGACCGCCAGACTCAGGAGGAGCTGGAGACCGTCGAGATCTCAGAGGTGCAGCTGGTCTACAACAGCAGCCACTTCAAGTCTCTGGCCACGGGGGGCAATGTCAGCGAGGCCCTGGTAGGTACTGGTGGCCTGTTTGTGTTTGCAGCTGTGTCTAACGTAGGCCCTAAGTGGAAGCCTGGAGGGAAAAAGCCTTTTGGGGGCATCTCAGAAGTCACACGTGGTGGTGATGTGGGCAGCTAACAGGCAGCTCACGTTTCCTTTTGTGCACTGAAGGTTGTAGGAACTGCTCCTCCTTTACCAAGCTTTGGAATACTCTGTCTAGGATAAAAGCTGATGTGCTTTATTCTTTAAGAGGATTTTTTACTTAATGCACCACAGTCTGGAGCACTGGTTACTGGCAGTCAAAGTGCTGTTGTAGCAACTCTCACTTCTACAGTTGTTTTCCCATTCGTGTGCCCTACACGTTTGCTCTTGACAAAGATATGTGAAGAAGCAGGTGGCAAGGAAAGGGCCCCCCATAGCCCTACCTGAGGGTAGACACAGAGCCCTGCTTCATCATGTCTTTGGGTAGCCAGAGCTCAGCAGCACTTGAAGCTGAGTTCGCAAGCAGGAAGGAGTGACAGCAGAGCTCTTTGACTTTCTACTGCCCAGCAACCTGTGGTGTTCTCTCTCCGGCCTCATTCTGATTTCTGCATTACAAAGGATCTTGGAAGTGTATTTATGTTGCTTGGGAAATTTCACAAGAACAAAAGGCACTTTCACTTGCATGTGATTTTTTTCTCCCTGTAGGCACTGGTTGGAGAGAAAGCTTGTTACCAGTCCATCAGCAGCTGTGGTGGTCAGATCTTCTACCTTGGAACTAAGGTAAGTGGGGGACTTTTTCAGTGAAAATACGGGGCATTCACTGTTGATGGTAGCTCTTCTAGGAAAGGGCAATTAGTCTTCTGTGGAGATGTGTATTGGCAGTGGGTTCTTTGTGCACTTATGTTGTGGGGTGAAGGAAATGTGCAATGGGCTATGGGCTGAGTAAGACATTGTCACAGTTTCACAATATCCTGATTCATTCTGCTGCAGGGTAAACTTAGCCTTACTTTACTGGCATCTCCTCTGTCCTAAGCTTCTCTGTCTCTGTTATAAATGTGCTAGGGAATAAACAGAAGAAAATAAGACAGCAACTAAAACTGGGCTCCAGTTTATACTGCTCGAGGGTTGCTTTATTTAGTCATCTGTACTGGCGTGCTGTGGTGGGTCTGTGGGGTACTAGAGGCTGCATGAGTAACTGCAAGTAAATAACCTTCAATTTCTTTTTTCTTTCCTAGTCTGTTCATGTCATGACATTGAGAAGCTGGAGAGAGGTACGTTGAGAGGGAAATTGTACAGCTTAGGCTTGAGTTGCTTCAGTCTAGCTCAAAGGAGGGAGGGAGCGTTTGTGAAGCATTTTCTGGGCACTGCGTTCAGGATCCCTGATTGCTACACAGAGCCGGTGCTGTGGATACACTGGTTTTCATGGTGACACTGGGAGTCCTGCATGCATAAATTTGCAGGCTGAATGGAGTCCCTGTTCTCCCCAACAAGGCATCATGCCTTGCTCTGTGTCAGCTTTCGTTAGTGCAATGCATGGCTTAGGAAGAGAGTGTGATGCAAGCCTTCTGTCTGCCACACAAGCATCCAGGAGTGAAAGGGAACCTGCTTCACTGGAGTTTGTCTCCAGCTACTGCAGGAGCTGCATCATGAAATCCGTCTATAAAGTTCATAGGATTTTAGGTCCTTGTTGGCTGAAGATTTTTTTGGAACTTCATTTCTCTGACAGCTGAAACCCCATGAATGCCCACACTGAAGTTCATAGTGATCCATTTGTGTCTGTTCCTGTGTTGTAGTTTTCACTTGAATCAAACAGCTGTTTTCCTTTCTGCATCACCACTTTGCAGTATGTTTGTTCAGTGTGTGCATGCTCTCTCTCAGGCTTTGTTTGGCAAGGCTAAGCAGCGCCCTTTCATCTCTCTTGTGAGATTACTTTCCCATTCCTTTCTTTATTTGTAGTCCCTGTTCTCTGCATGTCCTGTGTGCTCAGTTTCTTGGGCATAGGCAAACGGTTTGCCACATGTTGCTGTGGGTGAGATCTTACAGGTGCCGTGCACAGTGTCACCCCTTCTTCACAGTCTCTGCTAGCTGTGTCATTCCTCACGCATCCTTGGATCTCATTTTTCTGTTCCTCTGGCTATGTGATGTCAGTGACTTGGGCACTCTGGAGACTCACTGGAGTCCCGTAGCCAAACTGATTTCTGCTGGAAGTTGCTTGTACCGTTGGGTAGCATCGTTCTTCTGTTACCAGCTTCAGGGGCACATGTGTCGTGCCTTTCTGTTCTTCTGTCTCACCTCACATACTGCCAGTTGGTCATCAGCAAACTTTAGTAGTAAATTCAGCTTATGCCTGTATGTAGAAGGCTTCAACGAATCCGGAATCAGCTTCAGGACTGATTCCCAAGGAAATCTGGCAGCCCTTTCTTGGCAATCTCGTATTTCTCCTTTAAGCAGTGACCTTCACCATTTTTCCTCTTGGTTGCTTTAGGGTTGTTGTCCTCATCCGTGGTTATATAAACTCCTTCACTGACATTGTATCAGGACCTTTAATAGGATATGAACAGTTGAGCTCTGTTGAGATTTTAGTTACCAAGATCACTTCTCTCTGCTGGTTTTGTCTCCAGCCATTCACCACTGAATTTGGTTTAGGAAGCTGTAATGCAGAGTCTTGTTCTGATCCATGGTTTCACGTACAGATTTTCCTGGAACTCCAAAGTCAAACACAATTTGTGCTCTGAGACAGCCCCCTTCTAAGTTACTGTATGGTTTCTGCTGTGTTACAGCTGTGCCTCTTTATCGTAGGGGACTTAACCAAGAGTTTGAATTGAGTGTGTGGTGATTAGGGTGAAGCTGAGAGTTAGTTCTTGCTGCAGGACAGAATGCTGGGCTGAGATCTGGGATCTCTCTTCTCTCAAACAGTTCTTTGACACTGACCTATCATAGCAAGGCCAGTGGTGCTCGACCTCGGGTGTCAATAGTTCCTTAAAGCAGAAAATACTCATGACTTGAGATCTACTTCGGTCCTTGCTGACTGTGAGCTCAGGAGAAAATAGGGGTGGGATGCTGAAAGCATGGCAGAGTTGTTCACTGTGCTCCGAGTGATGAGGCAAGGATGGGGAATGGAAAATTTTAATCCTTTGTTTATCAGACAGTCAATAAGGCTGGGGGTCCCCATCCATCAAGCATCTGACTTAAAATGTCCCCCATAGGAGACTTGATGTACTGGGGCCTGACATTTCTTAGTCCAGCAGAAAATGTCCATTTGAGAGCACCTCTGAGATCCTGTCCTTCACTGCAGCACGGTGAAGGAGCTTCTGAGGTGTCTTGTCACCTTGCTGCCAGGGACTGTGACCCACTACTGGGAAATGCTGGTCTTAAAGGGGAGGGAATAATCTTTTCTGTAGTTCTGAGGTCCAGTATTCCTTGTTATTCTAGAGAGTTGACCACCTTCTGAAACAAGAACGTCTCACAGATGCCCTGGCTCTTGCTTGGTCCTTTTATGAAGGTAAAGCAAAGGCTGTTGTAGGTAAGTTTGGGTTTGTTTGCTTTTAACTGAAACCTCTAGGGATGGTTTTAAACATCTGCAATGTACAAGCATCACATTTTTAGGGGAAGAAAACAGAATTGAATTGAAGAAGAGAAAATAGGATGTGTTGCTTTGCGTTTGGCAGAAGCAACCTCTATATGGAGTAGTTTGATTTTTTTTTGGAAGCTTTTTTAGCCGTAGTCCCTTTAGCAGCTTGCTGATTTCAAAGGACAGTCAGATTTGATCTGTGTGTGACTCCATCCCGTTGTCACTTTGCCATGAGGGAGGTGGATCCAGATGTTGAATATCCAGCCTGCTAAAATACTCCAGAAGGCCACGCATGGCCTGTAGGTGGTTTTCAGTGTGGTTCTTGGTCGGCTCTGCCAAGCAGGTGCTTTGATCCAGGTCTCTCCCCTGACTGTACAAGGAGCTGAAAGAATCACACTGGCTTTTGGCACCACGTTTCCTACAAAAGAGGTTGCTTGAGAAGTATGTTAATTATGCCAGAAATGGCCACTTGTGTGGTCTGATTTGTCCTGGACACATTGATTTTACAGCAAATAACTTCTGATGGTTTTGACAGATGAGATGCAAGTTCCCAGGACAAGATCCTGCTGTGAAATTGCTGGTATATGAAGATGTGTCTTGTTTCAATGCATGGATATAGCACAATAAAGCAGCTAGTACTGCTTTGAATAATGAAAAACTGTCTTTTTGAGTTGGCATTTACGATATTTTCCCCTTTTAGTGCACTTTATTCAGGTTCTTTGCATCAAGACCTCCTCCAGCAATTACCCTCATGTACAGTCTTTGACAGCTCTCCGTTAATTGTTCTCTCAGTGTTAAACAGCACTCGGAGCTGCTCTTGCCATTCTTGTGCTGGAACAGTCTTTAAGCGAGGAGAATAAACCTTTTGAAAGAAGAGGGGGCTAAAAGTAGAACACAAAATTGTGTATTTACATATCCTGACCTCTACATCTCAAGGGTAGCGGCGTTAGCATCTGAACTGTGGAGTTTTTGTATTTCTACTGGTAGCTTAGATAAGAAAAGCTTTGTTTTTCACCCCACTCCCTCATTCTTTCTAGGCCTGACTGGGGACACGAGCAAGAGGAAAGCAGTCATTGCTGACAGAGTGAGTCCCCGAGCTCTTCCCAACTGGATTTTCATGTGTGCCGGTGTGATACTGTGTTCCTGAAAGGAACGGCTTCTGTCATCTCCATGAGCTCATCCAACTAACTCAAGAATATGTACATGTTCCTCTCTTGCTAAAATTGGGAGCAGAATTTTAGATAAAACTTGGAAATACCATTTGGGTAGAGGTGGGGATAAAATCTGCAGCATTAGCAATCCAAAAAGTGACGCTGCCATCCAGGCCTGGAGATCTCTGGTCCCCTCACAGAGAAGAGAAACCTTTTGTGTAGGTGACTCTGGAGTTCCCTGACCTTTGGTTGGCACGTGTCCATCAGTGTGTGACTTGCTGACTCCCAGGGTGGAAACTGTGCTCTGTGTTTATGTGGACATGGAATAAACTCTTCAGCTGATCCAGTTCAGTTGTTACAGGAGCTTGCTTCTGGGAGGAGTGTGTTTAAAATGCACACTTACTGTAAATATTATTTAGCTGTACTCCGTTGTTATTTTGTTTGCAGGTAGCTATGTTTTGCTGTGTGATATACTTTAGCTTTGGGTAAAATCATGGCCCAGGTGAGCCTTGTGCTTCAGGATGTGTTCACCAGCCTGAGAAGTGGCTGTTGGGCTGGCTGCCCAGCTCCGTGGTCAGTTAAAGTTGATGCAGGCTTTCAGCATCCCTCTGGGCACTTCTGTGCTGTTGTCACACCCCTGTGTCTTGGCAGCCTCTTCCTCTGCTCCTTCCTGCCCTCAGCACTTCATACCCAGAACGGGACAGCAGAGTTTACAGTGCTGCCAGCCCCCAAGCCAGCCTGAAATGTGCACCAAGCAGGGCCTCAGTATAGGATTTGAATGAGTTTTCTTATTTATTGTCATTCAGATGGTTGAAATCCTTCTCCATTACACCGATCGGGCTCTGAAGAAATGTCCTGACCAAGGGAAAATCCAGGTCATGGAGCAGCACTTTCAGGTATGGTGCTCCAGAGGACTCTTGCAGAAATCTTTTGGCTTTTTAAATTAACTTTGTTTTGCTGCAAACATTGCTTATCTATTTTTGAAAAACCGTGCTGTGGTTCAGCTGAACCCTCACCTGTTGTGTGCGCTCATGAAATCAGGACTTGGGTCTAGTGGGTGGCAGAGCAGAACCCGTGTGCCCTCCGTGCTCTGCAGGAGCGTCAGCAGAACTGTTTTCCATATGCACCAGCATATGGAGAACCTGTAACTGTGCCAGCTACTAGCTGAGTCAGATACCTCATTGTCTCTGCTCTGCGTTGGCCAGGCTGCATTTCGTGCTTTGCAGGATGTGCTGCTTGGCAGGGTTTTTGCCAGTCAGTGCCTACAACTTTGTTGTGTTTGTTCCCCAGGATGTGGTGCCTGTCATCGTGGATTACTGTCTCCTGCTGCAGCGCATGTAAGTCTGGGCTCGCGGGCCTGTCCCCCAGGGCAGGCCCCAGCACCCCAGGTAGCCTCCAGGGCTGTCTCCTGTGGTGTAGAGGAATTGCATCACATCATTTCATGGCGTATGTCACATCACAGTTCAGAGGAATGCCTCAAAACCGGTACCAAAGTCAGGAACTCGGTAGTCGCACAAAACCATCTCCTAAGTTTGCAGTGAGGCGTTGAGGAAGAAAAGTTGCTTTGAACCAAGAACCTGCCTCGATAGATTTTCCTGTCATCATCATCATCACTTTCCCTCTAACAGCACTTTTTTTGCTGCAACATCCACGGCTGATGTGTGCTGTGTAACTTGCCCCAGTACAGGAGCTGAACGGGGCATTCGGTTCCTGAGCCTGGGAAATACAGAGAGAACGGAATTCAATTTGGAGCCCTTGGAAAGTAGATAAGCAAGGAGATTTTAATAAAATTATTTGATAACTAAACTCTTCCTTCCTCCTAGGGATCTATTATTTAATCAGATATATGATAAGATGAGTGAGAACTCTGTAGCCAAAGGCATCTTTCTGGAGTGCTTGGAGCCATATATCTTGAGTGATAAGCTGATGGGAATCACAGCTCAAGTGATGAAAGACTTGCTGCTTCACTTCCAAGACAAGAACAGGTTGGAAAACTTGGAAGCCTGCATTGTGCATATGGATATCACCAGCTTAGACATACAGCAGGTGAGTGGTTGTGTTGCATACTGCATTGAGCTCCTCTGAATAAATCAGCAGTGCTTCAGCACGACATCTTGTGCTTCTAAGCACAGCATGGCATATGGGGTTTCCCTGTGTCCCTGGGATTCGATCCCTGGGATCAAACTCAGTGAGTTGGGAATTGTGCAGTGTGGCTGTGTTTTGCTCCCCCAGTTTGTGTCCTGGCAGAAGTTAATGCATCAGCAGCTGAATGTGGTGGAAAATCCTTCAGGATTATTCCAAATCACTCTTTCCCATTCTGAGTCCCTTACCTGACATCAAAGGCTGCAGGAGCCCAGAAAGCTGGAGTTGTGTCAGCTTGGATGCTTGCTTTTGCACAGCAGCTAGTGGAGCAGGGAGGTGCTCCTGCTCAGCACTCCTGTTTTCTGATGGCATGGCTTTCCATTTCGAGGGTGAAGCTGCTTGGAAACTTGATGTTATGATTCACTGACCCAACCAAATTACTGCAAGCAAGGTTTTTGAAGAACTGGGTTTTTAAAATTTATTCTTTAACCTCATATGAATGTTGGAATCTAGACAGTTAGAGTCTGTGCTTGCTGCATGAGCAATAAGTTGGACGCCCCTTTGTGGGGTTTGGGGTCTTTGCAGAGACTGGTTCTGAAAGTGGAAATTCTCATTCCGCTTGAAGTTGTACTCTTGGATGATGGGAGTGCGAGGACAGGGCCTGGGGAGTGAGAAAACTGTGAGGTAGGAGCAGCTGTGGACCTGCCCTGTGCTTTGCTGCCTTGCAGGTGGTTCTCCTGTGCTGGGAAAACCGCCTGTACGATGCCATGATCTACGTCTACAACAGCGGGATGAACGACTTCATCAGTCCCATGGAGGTAGGAGAGGTGCTCCTGCAGGAGGGGTTACTGGGCTGTGCAGCACACATTCTTCCTGAGAAACAGCATTCCAAACCCAAAGCCGTATCTTATTCCCTGTATTCTGTGTTCCTGCTCATTTCCATTTCAAGGGGGAAATCATGTGTGATGTGTGCAGTTTATTTGACTGGATGCGGTAGAGAGAAGTAATTTGTAACTACTGTGCTTTAGAACACCAAATTCCCTGCTGAGGCAGAAATCCTCTGCAAAGTTAGGGCAGGAGATATAGCCGTGTTAATAAAATATAAAGGAAAAGCAGCAGAAGATAATAACATGATGATTTAAGGAGACTGCATATATACAATTCATACAAAGGGCCAGAAACAGCCCTTGCTCAAGGCAGGCCCTGTTCTGAGCACTTGGGAGAGATCTCTCAGCAGGAAGCACAGGACTCCCAGGGCTCTCTCTGGAGAGCCCCTTGATTCTGCTGGTTATCCTGGAGATGTGCCTGATGTGCCAATGGCTCTATAACCCCAATGTGTTTCACCATGGAAGCACTGCTGGTGTTTTCTCAGTAGTGCTGAAACAGAGAGCTGGGACCATTGGAATGGGAAAATCTTCACCTGCCCAAGTTGTAGCAGCTGTAATCTCATTTGATTTTTCTCAGGAAGGAGGCTCTTTAGGTGGTCATGGTTTTAGGAAGGACTTCAGAAACTGAGCAACAGCTGTATGAGTACAAATAACTTTGCTTTCTAGAGGCAAGTGTTTAGACAAGTCCTCGTTCTCCATGCCCAAACTAGGCTCTGGTGGCCCTGCTGGGCGGGCTGAAGGTTTGTTTGGTGACAAGAGATACAGGCACAGGATGTGGACCTGGTGGGTTATGCTCTGACTGACCTCTGGGACTGCTGGACATTGCTTTGCCTGAGCGTGGCCTGTGCTTAGGGTTGGAGCTGATGGGATGAAAGCTGTTTTTTCATAACATCAGCTGTTGAAAGCATCTTTTGCCGTGTCTTGGAGTCATCTGTGCCTTTTAATTAAAAGACGTGGTGATAAAGAGTTTCTGTGGGAAGACACCCCACTGATCTCTGCTTTAAAACCACACAGGTTCTTTGCTTTGAGCTTTTCCAGCTGCTTGAGCACTGCCTTTTTTCTTGTTACAGAAGCTGTTCAAAGTCATTGCTCCTCCACTGAATGCTGGGAAGTCTCTCACAGGTACAGAATTCTTTCCCTTTGAGGGTTTCTAGTTTTGATACTTTGATATTTTGAATATCCCCAGTCACTTCCAACAAAGAGATGGAAAAAGGGAATACGTACCCAATGTAAGGGTCTTGGAGAACAGAAGAGTGTTCTAGTACTATTTACTGTGTGTAAAGCTGCTCAACTTTGTATGATAAACTCTGTGTGTGTGGGAGAAGAATTGCATCTCTGTCTCTTGTCTCGTGAAGAAAGAGTGACAAATAATTTTGTTTTGTAGATGAGCAGGTGGTGATGGGCAACAAGCTGCTTGTGTATATAAGGTAAGGTCCTTCAGAAAATGTGAGGTGTTGCCTAGTGATGGCACCAGATTTTAAACTTGCTGTGGTTGCAGAACCTTGCTGGGAGCTTCAGGTTCTGAGAGATAGTGCAAAATAGCAGTGGGTGCTCACTACAGCTCACTTAAATTCACAATCCCTTCTTGTTGCACATGGTGTGCGTGGATAGGAGGGAGCCTTAGAGCCCAGGTTACTGCTGATGTACATTTTTAATGTCACAGTTTGGTTGGAGTGAATTTTGTTGTGTGTGAGACGCAGAGCTCCTTGATCAAGGGCTCTGTAGCCTCGTGTTTTGCAGCAGGCCATGTTCAGGCCCTTTCTGCCCTGCCTTTTGGGAGGGATAGCTGTGCTCAGCTGCTCCTTGCTGCGTTCCCTGTCGTTTGCAGGAGCTTACACGGGAGGGATTCATTAGTGAATTCCTCTTTCTGGAATCTATGCAAGATTGTGAAGTTAGCTTCTGCATTACTCCAGCTTCCTAAAATTGAAAATTCTGTGAGAGATACAGAGTTTTCCCATTACTTTCCTGCTGTGGAACGACATCCCTTGCATGCAGATTCATGCAGTGTGTTGGCTCAGTGTGGATTAACAGCAGGGCTGCCTGGGATGCTTCTTGCTTTCGTGATTTACAAAATAAATTGGTTTGCCTCGTGTTAAGAGCATTCTGAAAATTAAGTAAAAAACCGAACAGTTCTCAATCTCTTTAATGTCAGGGTGTATTAAAATGCCTTTCCCCTCCTTTTCTGCAGCTGCTGCTTGGCAGGCCGTGCGTATCCATTGGGGGATATTCCTGAAGATCTGGTACCTTTGGTGAAAAATCAGGTGAGAAACCTCTTGGAAGGCAACTTTCCCATATGAGGTTTTTAGAAGAAGCTGCATGTGTCTTATTTCATGGGCTTCCAAGGGAAAACTGTTATCAGTCTGATAACTGTATCTTTGTGATATGAGTGTATCCCACTGTAATTACAAAATTAGTTTTTAATGGGTGAAATCGAACAGTTGTTGCAGTCTGAACATTTAAACTTAGTATTTTTCTTTCAGCTGTAAATTGGGGTGTGGGAACACAGAGTTCTCAGTGATTGGGGTTTTTTGCCTTATTCTTTACCACAGAGTTTCCAGAAATGTGTAGCTGTTTCTTCTTTGTAAACTTAACGTGTCAAATATGGGAAGGTCTTCCCTGTTTTCAAATGCACGTGACACAGGATTGACGCTGGGGAGAAATGTCTCTAAGTAGCTCTTGGCTGTAGGTTTCTTGAAGGCTTTTGACTCCTCTGGACTAATCTGACAATTTCTTGAAACAGAAGATGTTCCTGATCATCATATTTTTGTGCTCACAAAACTTCTTCCTGAGTTTCTGGCTGGTTTTACCACAAACATTTATTTTGTGTTTTTAGCATTTCACTTCAGTCTGGGGTTCCAGTGAGACGAAGTGCTTTTTCTTTTGCACTTTCTCTTTGCAGTACAATAGAACAGCTGTTTTTTGAATGCGGGGTGGGTTTTTGTTCGTGGTTTTTTCTGTGTTTGGGGGTTTTTTGCTATTCCAGAACTTGTAGCTGTGTGTATGTGGTAGCTGTGGGTTCCTGCAGCCCCTTTCCTCAGCAACTGTGCAAACCAGTCCACTCTCCTTTGCTGGGCCAAGCACTGGCTGCTGCTCTCTCCCAGGGTTGTTGGGTTGTCCCCTGCTCAGGCTCTGAGGGGGAGCAGGAGCCCAGTCAGCAGCAGCAGCAGCTCTGGGAGGAGCCTTCAGCCTCTCCTTTCTGTGATTCCTGGTGGTGTTCCTGAGAGCTGGGCTTAAGTAACACCTTTTTGTCTGGTGGGTTTGTTTTGTTTTCTTAAGCATTCCTAGCTGCCAGATTGGGATCATGGAGGCCAGCAGGGAAGGTGTGGATCTGAAAGGCAAGCTGCTAATTCCTGCTGGATTCACTGCCACTGTGCTGACAGAAAATGAACTCAGGAGTAAATGAGGGAACATGACACTTGCTGAGGGTGGCTGGGAGAGCACATGGGCTGTCAGTTGTCCCTGGGATCCCAGCGTGTACCCGACACGTAGTCCCGAGTGCTGCTCCAGCCTGGAGCCGCCTGCTCCTTCCTGCTGGCAGCCAGCTCTGCTGGGAGCCCGGCTGAGACACCTGCAGCTGGCCCTGCCCTCTTGGTTCCCTGGGACACCTCTGCCCAGAGTAAAGGGAGTTTATTTTGGAAGATGCCCTCAAATTTCGTGAACTGCAAAGTCAGTAGAAGAGACAGAGTTGAAAAGCACCTCAGTCAGTCTTTGCAGTGCCAAAAGCTTTGTGCCTCACAGTGAGGGGGCAGATTGACTGGCTCTTCCCAAGTGAACTGCTGACAAGGAGAAAAGCTGTGCCCTGGATAAGGAGGAGTTGCACAGCTTCCCAGGAAAGCTGCCAGGAAGGGGAGGGAGTTTTCTAATTTCACACGCTTCTGTCTGCAAGTATAAATAAGCCTTTATTTTTGTTTGATCTTAAATTTTGATTGATCTTAAATTGGTTGGTGAGTCTAAGGAGGGAGATTTTTTTCCTGCTGACAAGCAACAGAAAACACCACTCAAATAAGAATTGATGGACTCCTAAGGGGCTTTAAAGCTGAAGTGCAAAGCAGGTAACAGTGCTGCTTTCCCACACAGTTATCCCAGTTATCTGAAACCCATGGGAAATCTGCTGTCTTTGCTTGCCTTGTCCCTGCAGGTGTTTGAGTTTCTGATCCGGCTGCACTCGGCTGAGGGATCCCTGGATGAGGAGGTGTATCCCTACGTTCGGACCCTGCTGCACTTCGACACGCGGGAATTCCTCAATGTGCTGGCTCTGGTAAGGGACCCTGGCTTCCCGAGAGGAAAATGCAGTGCCAGTTCTCCCATCAGCGGTGAGGTTCCTGTCAATAAACCCATTTAGCTAAACCAGGAGTTCCTGGCTTGGGGCAGGAACAGTTCTGGTGCTTGTTCTGTAAGACATCACAGGGAATCACAGTAGTCCTTTGAGGCCTTAAGTACAGAGTGATGAACATGACGTTACACAGTGAAAGTTCTGGCAGCAGAGGCTGTCTTTAAAACAGAGGTAAAACGAGAATAAGGTATTTGTAAAGAGTGTTCTAGTACCTACCTCTGTCTCCTGCATGGAGATCTGTCTGTCTTATTTTCCAAATTGCTTGAATTTCCTAACTCTGTTTGGACCCGTTACTTTTACCTGAATGTGTGAAAACCATTTTGGTAGTTACAAAAGAGCAAATTATACCTTGGAACCTGCTGTTTAGGGGTATGCAGAGAAAGGACTTAAACCAGCATTGTCTGCTTTGTGATGTGGCTGCTGCTTTGTGTTTGCTGTTATTCTGAGGGATTCTGCTCAAGGTGTCAGTGTTTTGCCTCTTGCAGACTTTTGAAGACTTTAAGAATGACAAGCAAGCTGTGGAGTACCAACAGAGAATTGTGGACATCCTTCTGAAAGTGAGTGTGCCTAAAAATGAGCTGTGTTTGTATCTGACTGATTGTATGCAATGCTCTGCAGTACAGCCTGTAATCTGGAGGAGGTGTTCCCAGTCCTGCCCTGGCTGACACCTCTGAGGAGGTGCTGGGCAGGAGCAGGGATTCACCTCAGCCAAAGCTGTCAGTTGGGTATTCAGAAGTGATGATTCATGCCCTTTAAATACGCTGACAGAGAGGTCTCCTTTCCTGTGATTTCCTTTGGCTCTCCTTTCCCGGGTGGTACTTTGTCAAATTTCTTGTCTCTGCACCATGAAGCTCATTTTTTATCTGCTTCT
This sequence comes from Mohoua ochrocephala, assembly GCA_013398855.1. Lineage (NCBI taxonomy): Eukaryota > Metazoa > Chordata > Aves > Passeriformes > Acanthizidae > Mohoua > Mohoua ochrocephala. The sequence goes on along the minus strand of VZTA01012787.1, from coordinate 88,245 downwards.
CATTGGGTCTGCTCCCTGATTCCTTCTAAGCAGGTGCTAAGGTCCCAGGTCTGAGGGATCCCAGGCCTTTCAGATCCTGTGCTTGGCAGGGTGCCACTGCTTTTCTGCTGAATCCCTGCTCCCCGTGCCTGTAAATGCTATGTTTGGGATGCAGCATTTCCAGGATGACAGGCCTATCTTTAGTTTAGGAGAGAAGAGGAATGTCAGTTATCAGCCTGGTGCTCTGGAAATCACTTGTCATCCCCAGCCCCTGCTCCCAACAATGGATGTTCCCATTAAAAGCTCTCGCTGCCAAGCGCCGTTCGCTTTCCCCTCCAAGCTGTCACCATTAATCATGAGTGACTCCACTTGGAAGCTGTTTATGTATAAACATACCATAAGTAGCATTTCCCTGTCCCTGTCATCACTGATAGATGAGACAAGGGCACGCTGAGTAACTTGGGTGGCAGTGCTGCTGCGGCGGGCAGCGACAATGCCGCCGGGAGGGGTTTTGTGAGCCTGCCCAAGCAGGACGTGGCTCTGAGGGGTATTTTAGCCCTGTGCTGGCTCAGGCCCTCTGGTTTGTGTCCTGAGCCGCTGTCAGCAGGAGGTGGCACACTGCAGCCATGTTCCAGAGCTGCTGGGGCTGTGTTCCTGTCGTGGCACCAAGAGCAGGAGGGCAGCGTGGGAAGGGCTGCAGCGTTGCATCTCCAGGCCAACGGTGTGGTGTCAGGAGAGCTGTCAGTCTGGAATCTAATGTCCTCTGGATAAAAATGAAAAGCTCTTGCAACTTTCAATTTAAATTTGCCATTAGCAGTAAAGAAAACACCTAGGAAATAGCCGTGCTTTCGAAATAGTTTGGTGAATGCAGACATATGCTGTTAATGCTGATCAGAACCTTGCCAAAGGTATCATCCATGCAGCTGGCCTGCAGCCTCTGGAAGGTTGCTCTGTTCCAGGGGTGTAGTATTTTCACCTTCACACGGACTGACAAGGACCCAGTTTGTGAAAAACAAAGCTAAAATTAATAAAACACTCCAGATAGTTCAGTGAATAATATTTTAATGGTGTTAGGTAATGCTGTTCTGACTGGGCTCCTGTAAGAAATAGCCTTTTTAGACAGAAAATGAGAACTAAAAAAGAATGATTGCATTAGCTGGTGTTTCAAGCAGAGCTCTGCTTGATTCTCTAATGTGTCTGGCCTGCCTGCCTCACTTGTGTCACATAACCATTAGCATCTCATGGGGGCCTGGAACTCTGGGTCACTTGAAGAAATCAATCGACTCCCCCCAGCTCTGACTGAACGAGGTTGTAAACTGTGAGCTGCTCCATGGCGAGGCTTTGCCACAGCAGTTCTTAGATCTTAGCTGGCAGAATTTTCCAGGTGATGGATTTCCTCCCAACTAAACACACTGCTCTTAGAGGGGCCTCTCCAAATAGGGGCATTTCACTTTCACTTAGGGTTTAGGATTTTTTTAGGAGCAGGAGACACCAAGTCAGGACACATCGGGCTCGTGTTTTATACGCCAGACAGGTGAAAAGCAGGTCTTGGGTTTCCAATCCCTTTTGTAGTGACTCTCAGACAGTCCTTTTCTCTGTAATTTCAAGTCAGCATAGCCACAAGTTTCTCTAAATGTTGTCAGACTAACAGCTAATTTAACGTGAGAAAAGCTTTTCCCCAAACCTGCAGTCATTTCTTAGCTATTAGAGTAGTTCTTTGCGTGCTGCGGTTGAAGTGGTGAGTGCCTGGGGCTTGAAATGAGGTGTTTGGGGGTTTTTTCTTCTATGGTAATTATACTTTATCAATATAACAACATTTCTCTGCTCAGAAGCTGTTGCCGTTCCATGATCAACACAGGCTGCAGAGGTGGAGATAAATGTGGGTTTGGAGCCTCTCCACACCTGAAAGGCAGGGACATGCTAGGATTCTTTCCTCGAGTTTATGGCAGAGAGGTGGAGCCTCTTCAGCTTTGGGGCAGAAGTGCTTTAGCAAGGACACATGCACTGTCTGTGTCTTCAGGTGACACAGCTGAATGCTGTGGAGGGGGACTTGGGTTGGACCCTCGGGATGGACTAACACCAGGAGGTGTCTGGGGTAGGAGGAGACACGATGGCTCACAGGGATTTCTTCTTGTCCCCATTACTTTCCCAAAGGCAGCTGCAGAATCAATCCCTGGTGGGTTTATTTTTCCCTTTTCTCTCCAACATTTCCCAGGTCATGGTGGAGAATTCTGACTTCACCCCATCGCAGGTTGGCTGTCTCTTTACCTTCCTCGCCCGGCAGCTGGCCAAGCCCAACAACACCTTGTTTGTCAACAGGACCCTGTTTGACCAGGCAAGTACTCCTGAGTGTGTGTGGCGTTCCCAGCAGGATGCACCACTGCAGAAGGCGTGGCCAGTGCTGTAGGCTGGAGCAGCTCTGGAGGTACTGGTGCATTATAACCAGGTGGCATCTTGCTGGGCCCTTACTGTGGTTTCCCAGAGCAGAGCAGGACAGACCAGGGAAGCACAGGACCCTGTGTTTCAGCTTGGCTGGAACTGTGGGAGAAGCAGCATCACATCCTAGGGAAGTGTCCAAGGCCAGGTTGGATGAAGCTCTGAGCAGTCTGGTCTAGTGGGAGGTGTCCCTGCCCATGGCCGAGGGGTGGAACTGGATGTGCTTTGAGGTCCTTTCCAACCCAAGCCAGTCTGGGAGAAGGGGTGTCAACTAAAATTACGTGAGTGAGCTTACAGAGCACATAAATGTAGCTGGTAACTTTTAGTTCAGGTGGCCACTACCTTCTCCTCTGTTTGAAAAAGGCATTTGAACCAATGCATGCCCAAAGCTTGCATGAGTTAACTTTGTATCCCAGCTCAAGTCCCGGAAATTCCTGGGACTGAGGAGCAGGTGTCACTGGCCACAGCAGCTGTGCTGTGGTGATAGTAGGGATGTATGAGCACTAATAAAAATGAATTAGAACATATATGTCCTTTGTCCTAATTTAAGACTGAAGAACTCTGTGGAGGCTGAACAGATTTGGATTAAACACCTTCATTCCACATATATTAAATGTTATGAATTATTTTATAATTTCCTGTTTCCTGATGAGATGGTGCAGTCCAGGAGGGAGGGTCAGTGTAGTGGTGCCAGCTGTTTGGTGTGTAGTCCAAAGCAGAAACGTGGGGTTCCCTGAGTTATTCCACATTCCCTGGGTTCCCTAAAGTTTGGTTCTAGATCCTGGTGCAGGGTCCTGTGTGTCGCTCCCAGGAGTCTTTCTGCAGTTCTCTGCTGTTCCAGTACTCCCAGCTTGGTTCCCAGACCATTCCAACGGCCCCACTGTGTGGTGGTTTGCTGTGGCCACTGCTGGGCACAGTTTGTGCTGCCAGCTGTGCCAGGCTCACACCAACCCCTGTCCCTGGCCCAGGTGCTGGAGTTCCTGTGCAGCCCGGATGACGACTCCCGGCATTCCGAGAGGCAGCAGGTAAGAGCCTCCCAGGGAACGCTCCTTGGAGCACCAGGCAAGGCCGGGCTCTGGAGCAGAATTTGGCCTCGGGAGCGGGTGGTGGGCTTTGGGTCACGTGCCAGAGACGTGGGCATGGGAATACTGGGCAGTGCTGGGCACAGCAGGAGGGAAGGGTCCCACCCCGGCATTGCCTGCAGGAGGAAGAACAGGCAGGAAAGTTCTCAATAAGCACACGACCTCCCTCGTTAAAGGACAATCAATTAACAAATCAGGAAAGTCAGCCCTGTGTTCTTGCCGAGTTTAATGGAGCAGGAGCAGTGTGCTTGCAGTGGCACTGGCTGTTCAGCTGCTGCTGCTGCCCTGTAAATAACTGGCATTCAATCTCTGCAGGTCCTTCTAGAGCTGCTCCAGGCAGGAGGGATTGTGCAGTTTGAAGAGAGCCGCCTCATCCAGATGGCAGAGAAGGCCGAGTTGTGAGTTGCTGGACACAATATATAAAAACTGCCTTTAGGTCTTGTGCATCATATTGAAATACTGCCTTTAAAGCTCTTCCACAGCTCTTTTTTGACTCCACTTTCCTTGTTTCTGCTTTGCAGCTGCGTTTGGGGTTATTTTCCCTGTGCATTCACATTATGCTTCATTTAAGATGTTCACGTTTAGTCCCAGACTTTCTTCCCTGGGTGTTCTTAGAGAAAGCATTGTTAAGAAAAGAGGGGGTAGAGCTGTGGAAACCCTTCAGGAGAAACCCTGTGGGACTTGATGAGTTCTGACACTGCCTATCCTAGAGCCCAGGCTGTGTTCAGAGGTACAGTTGTATATTGGAATGCTCTACCCCTGGCAGATGGAGATGCCTGGTTGGGGTGAGACCCACAGGTGGATTTAAAAGCATGAAGGGGTCTGGAGCCACCCCCACGGTACTCATTTTAGAATTGAGTAGGAGAGACAAAAACAGTGTCTGGAAAGGCTGAAAATTTCCAGCATCTCCTTTAGATGCTTTATGATTCCAGAAAGTCTGTCATGCCAGAACAGAGCCAGCCAGGGAAGGCATCTTCATCCAGGCCGTGAGTTTGGGTGTTACATGAATGAATCCACCGTGCTACAAAGGACCAGAGGGAGAGCAGCGGGGGGTGTGCCACGCCTGTTCTCCTGTGTGTGTCCTAAAGGGAGTAACTCAATCAAATTTTTCACATTCAATAAACACATTTTTTTCTCCTTGCTTCAGAGAATTTGACAGCCAGGCCCCCCAGCTCAGCCACTTCCATCAGAGCTAAAAGAGCTATAGTGTAATATTAATGATCAGACTCTTCATTTGGTTTGCCTCAGTTACATCCGATTTTATGTAAAGCCTCAAAATATTGAAGATGTTTATTAAAAGGTGAAGGCAGGAAGCTGTGTCATAACACATTGTTGAGTCACGTTCAGTGAATTTCTGCAAATGTAGTGGATTGGCCTAGCTTAGAGCAGAGTGTTGTGGAAACAAGGAAGATCATCTCTGACAGCAGAACCTGTGAGACCTGGTTTCATGAAGGATTGTTGTCCTCTGTCCCTTGCCTCTCCCCTTAGTAACTGCAGTTTTCTCTGTTCTGGGTGATAATTTCCCAGAAGAGGGAGGTCGATGGGCAGGTTGGCCCGGGGCTGGTGCCAATGGCACTCCAGCACACTGGAGCCACGCAGCCTGTGTGCTGAAAACCCCTGTGTAAGACACTTCCAAGTGCTGCCTACCTGTTGTGCTGGCTCAGCCGAGAGGTTTTCCTGACACAGGAAGTTTCCCTTCTTTTCAGCTATCAGATTTGTGAGTTCATGTACGAACGGCAGCTTCGCTATGACAAAATCATCGGCTGTTACCTGCGGGATCCCCTGAGGAAGGTGAGTGACCCTGCTGCTCCTGGCCTTTCTGCTTCGTGGCCATGCAGCCTGTCCTGCTGGCCACAGCTGCCCTGCTCTTCTAGCAGAATTACCTTAGAAATGCTCTTAACAGTTGAGGTTTCTTAGTTGTAGTCAAAGCTGTTTGTGTTTGTCTAGTGGAGAAGAGCTGATTTTTTTTTTTAAGAGCCTCAGAGTTTTCCTTTATTTTTAAATGCAGTGCTAGCACATCAAACCTGAGTGCAAGGTGGGATTTACTGCAGGTGTGGCTAACTGCAGTACTTCTTTCTTTCTGCCATTGTTGGTCCCTACACATTTCTTGCCCTGGACACAGGCTCTCTGCCCTTATTACCTCTCTGCCATTACCTTCTGCATGTGCCTCAGTTGCACACCTACCACGGTTTTGAGGTATTCCCTTCCCTGCCACCAACAGAGGTTGGGATGAGAGTCTGGCAAATGTGACCTCCCCAGGTCCTTCTAAACCCACAATGCTGAATGTTGTGTGGGTGAAGGAGTCGGAGGAGAAGGTTGCGATAGTGAGGTGGTTGGAAACCATGACACAGGAGAGCACCTGAGCTGGGGCCAGTGCAGGAGAGCCTGGGGGAGAGGCCAGCATCAGGGAGGAACTCAGGAATGTGCTGGGAAAACTGAGCTACCCTCTGGCAGTGTTCTCTCTGCCTGCGCTCCTAGCTCAAGTGATGTCCTGTCCTCTTTCCCTGTGGGCAAGAGGGAGACATTTCTAATAGGGAAAGAACAATTCTCTTAGACCTCAGTGCTTAACACATTAACATCAGGTTCCTCGTGGCTCTCCCTTCCTGGCCGTCCTTCAGGAACTCTTTGGGGGCACACGGCCTCCCTGCAGCTCACTCATCCTGACCTGCTCAGAGAGGAGCAGCCCTGAGGTCATCCCGAGGCTGTTGGAAACTCTCTCCTTTCCAAAAGCCGCTGCTGTCGGTGCTGCAGAGCACACTGCAGCATTTCTGGGTTTGTGCCTTACAGGAAGAAGTTTTCAACTACATCCACAACATCCTGTCCATGCCTGGCTACAGTGCTGAGGAGAAGCAGCTGGTGTGGCAGAAAGCTTTGGACCATATAGAGGTAGGTAGAGTATATCCTGCACCCACGGTCCCTCAGCTCCTGCTAATGGCTCTTGCATCTGCTGGCTGCTTTTCCATGAGCACAAGGGTCCAGTGCTGAGTCACAGCTGTTGAGACAGCTCTGACCTGAGCTCAGTGCTCTCCCACATTAGTGTAAGTGCCTCTCTCGCATTCAGGCTGCCTTCCTTGCCTTCCTGGTTTCAAGTGCTGCTCTTTGGATAATGGAGCCTTCTCAGGGGGTGATGGGTGGTGAGTGCTGTGGAGCAGGGGAGGGATCCATTAGCAAGTGTTCCATCTCCCGAGCATGCAGCAGCAGCAGCAAGGCAGGGTATGGACATCACTGACCTCACAGGCTGTGGGATCCAGTTCCTCATCCTGATTCCTCACACTGATAAGGGCATTCAGCCCTGGGGCCCTGGCACTGCTGACCTGGGGGACAATGGGGTCATGACTTCTCTGTTAGACACAGGCTGCTGCTAGACTTCTCCAGCTAATAATTTTCTCCGTGTCTTCAATCTCTGTCTGCTTCAGGGGATGGAGACGTGTCTGAAATGATTGTCCAGTCAGTAGATGTGGGGAATCTATAATATTTCTAGTTCCTACAAGGTGCTGTCAGTCCCCGCCAGGGTGATCTGGAGATAAGCCAGGAAAATAATTCTGTCTGTAAAACAAGCCTTACAGACCACACTCCTTAGCAGAAAATGGCCACAGAATCTGGATCCTGTGAGGCAGACAAAAAGCTAATGGGCACATCTGGAGTACTTTTAGTTTCTACCAGCATCTGCAAGTAGTGCATGACTAATGAGAAAATGGACCAAGAGGGAGAGCGATTCAAAAGACAATGCACAAAGAAGCCCTGTGCATGCAGCTGTCTGACATGTGGCTCACTGAGCTCACAGCCCCTCTCCAGAGGCGCTGGCAGAGCTGTGGGGCTGGTGGGGATGGTTGTGCTGGGGCCGAGCAGGCCTGGCTCCCTGCAACCTCATCAGAGCAACTGGGGTTCCAGGGTGGGCCAGCTGCTGTCTGCCGTGCTGCCTCTTGTGTCTGCTTCCTTCTTCTGCTGCATCCCTGGTCCCCCAGCGAGCTGCTGGGTTCTGTGGGTCACCTTTCTTAGGTGCTGTCGCTGAGATCAGCTCCCTGTTTCCTTTTGGCATCTTCTGTTTCCCAGGGTTGGTAAACGGTGTGTGCAATTCCATGTGGTTTAGCAGGCTGCTGGCTGCTGTGGGTTTTTGTCCTTTGCCATTGTGTTAATCCTGCTCTCAGACATTCAGAAGACTTGAAACAGTAAATAACACTTCACTGGGGTGAAGCTGTGATTTCAGCTCTTTGCGCAACTGTCATTTGCTGAGGTATGAATGCAGCAAACCAGCCTCTTCAGGCAAAACTAGCAGTGTCTGGAGAGGATTTCCTGGTGATTGGATGGCAGAAAGCGGGGTTTGTGATCAGTGCCACTTCTCATTTTCCCCATCATCCCACAGCCATTGTTCCTTGATGTTTATCTTAAAAAAATAAACTGTTCTCTTCGGTCACAGTGCTGGTCCTTTTCTGCCCCCATACCCACGTGCCTTGTGTCAGTAGTGTCCCCTCAAGGGCTGTCTAAGCAGTGCCATGTTTGCAGGTTGTTCAGGCCTGGGAGAGGTTGGAAACCCAAGCAGCAAACATTTTTCTGGGGGATGGGCTCTGAAGGTTGCACTGATTCCAGGCAGGGAGATTGGGCCAGCACCCTCCAGCCTGCCAGTCCTGCCTTCTGCAGTCCTGGAGACTCCCAGGGAGGGTTTGTCCAGAGAGAGAAATAGATAAAGGCAGTCACACTGCATCCTTCCTGTGTCCCTCTGCACTGCTGTGCTTAAGGTCTCCTGGGTGCTTTGGGTTGCCTGGGTTTGTGGGGTACAGGAGTCGTGGGGATGCGCAGTGAGGGGCTGAGCTCGTGCAGTAAAGCTGTGGGGTCAAACACTGCAGAGCTTCTCATGGGGTGGGCAGGTTTTCCTTTGGAAACCTCACCAAAGGCAGCTCTTCCTAAAGAGCTTGTGGAATGGTCAGGCTGTTCCTTGCCTCCCTTTGCCCCAGTCTGTTGCTGGCATTGGCTGCATTCAGTGGCTGCTCCGTCTGTCTGGAGGCCGAGCTACTGCTAAGGAACTTCTTCAGTATGGGGGTTTTTCCAGATGAACATTTCCTAAAATTTTCTCTCTTTACTGCTGTAACAGTTGTTTTTGTTCAGTAAAGCAATGTTTTCTCATTTTTAAGTTCAGCAGGGGCTTTTGGGAAGGGTTACCAGGTGCACAGTATTGTTTTGCAGCAGTTGCTTCTCATTTATTTGGAAGTGTGGATGTTTATTTGGAAGGGTTAGAAGCAAAAAGCTCACATTGTGGGTTGTGTAAACTTGTATGAAATGAAGCCTTTTAGCTCAAGCTTGACAGAGGGCAAACCCACAGGCATCTAAAAAATTTTTGTTTCTTTCTATTACAATAAAGAAATTGCTTTTTCATGCCTGGACAGGTATCAGTTACAGTGAACAGTTACAGGAAACTTGCTTTTAAGCCTCTGGTTCGGTTCAGTTCAAGGCAGTTAAACGCTGTTTCCATTGGACTGAGATATTCCCAAGGGTGGGTTGTTTCCTCTTTCCTGCTGACTCGCAGTTGGCACTGGGAATGTCTCGTTGGCAGGGGGTAAAGGCAGTTGTCAGAAAACTTGATTAATAACTTCCTCTCCTTAGGACTGAGATGGGTTCTTGGTGTGGGGAGTTTTGTATTCTTCAAGGCCTGATGTGTAGAAAAATCATCAACTTTCAAAAATTTCTTTCTACCAGCTACCCTTCTCCTATTTTTCCTACATCTCTCCTCGTGCAATGATGTTTGTTATCCTGCACTTGCATCTAGGCAGAGGTGCACTTACAGTATGGATGGGCTCGGTGATGCTGCATAATTATGTTGCCTGTGAAATCAAAAGTAATTAATTTGGTTGTGTTTCCCTCCCCAAAGGAGCTGCTGGTGCTGAGCCCAGGTAAAGCAGCTGACTTGGCAGCCATTCACTTCAGCGAGCAGATCGAGAGCATCATCTCAAACCTGCAGGTGAAGTGTCAAACTCCATTAGTTTGGGGCTTCTGAGCAGTGGGGATGTCATTCTTGTAGGAAAGGATTGCTGAGAGTCATGGTGAGTTGTTGCTGTGTCAGAAACAGAAGAAAAATAGGTGACAGCTACTCACTGATAGCAATTGCTACATCTCAGTTATTCGGCCTGTTTGTAGAGTTCTGGCCATAACAATGTATAGTCTCAGAGCTGCTGTTACAGCTTTTAGTTGGGGTTCAGCATGGCTTGGAGTCCCAGAGCAGAGTTGTTGTCAGCAAACACATCCTCAGAATATTTGTGCAAGGCCTGCCCAAAGCAGCTCCTTCAGCAGGCACCAGCTGGGAGCTGTTTTCTTCAGGGGATACAGTTCAGGGGTGGCTGCTTTACACCACACCATTTAAAATAACAGTGCTCTGTCTCCTCCTGTTGTGCAGGACCAGTTCTTGCTCTTCCAGTTCCTGAGGAGTCTCCTTGATCCCAGGTATGTAGAAAATTGGCCTGTTTACAAACTGCAGCTTGAGGACATGGATAACAATCAATTCCTTTGAAGCAGTGCATCAATTCCTTTGAAACAGTGCATCAATAGCCAGCCTATGGCCAAGATCAGGCTTAGGAAAGGTGACCTGTGCCTCAGGGTGGCCCAGGTTGGGAGGGAGAGCCCAAAAGAAGCTTTGTGGGAGTGTCCTGCAGGGGAGTCCCTGCCAGCTCCCTGCCTGGGAAGTGCTGTGGGCTCCAGTGCATGGAATGTGCTGCCTCTGGCGTGTGGGCAGGAGCTTGGGCACTGCTGCTCCAGCTGCTCCAGAGGGCTGTGGAATGGTTACCCTGGGGCTGGAGCACCCATTTCTCCTCTCAGCAATGGCAGCTTCTCTTCTCAACCCGCTGCCTTGGTTACTTGACCGAGGTGCCCAAGTTTGACATAAACAGGAGAGCATTTTGGTCAACTGACATTTTTAATTTCTGTCGTGTTTCAGAACTGCTGCTGTATTTCACTGCAAGCTCCTCTTTTTAACTACTTGCTTGCTCCATCTGCTCCTGTTCTTTCAGTGCTTCAGCACTGAGTGTTCTCTTTCTGTTGAATCAGTATCAAATGCTACAAGACATCTATATATGCACAGCTCCAGTTGCTTTCAAGCAATTGTTAATGCAACTGAGGGAGAGATCTTGGTTTGTCAATTAGTTACAAATTAATTGTGCTTAATGAAGAGGAGGAGTAGGAAAAGGCAATATTATCTAAATCCAAGTGTCAGTGTTTCAGTTTCTGTTGAAGTGGAATAAAAAGCATGCTTTGGAAGCCAGAACCTGGAATTAATCAGTCACCTCTTGGATTTTTTTAGCATGTAAATTAAGGGAAAAAACCAACCAACAACCAAACCAAAGCCAAAACCCCAAACATATGTTTTGTTATTTTCTGAGTTTTACAGACATATTTGTGTGCAAGGTGTTCATTTCTACACCTCCTATTTTCAAACAAAATCAAAAAATATCTGGGTTGAGTTTTATAGGAAAGGAATCCAATGATTTAGTCAATAAATGATTAATTGGGGGGAAAAAAAGAAGTGAAGCAGAAATGAAACCCGGCTGGATGTTAAGTAGGACTTTGTTTATGCTGTGGTATCACTTGCACCCAGTGAAGGTAGTAATTAACCTGGATTTTAATCTTATGCACAGAGTGCCTCCCATAATCTTTGAGTAATAAACGTATCTAATTTCACTCTACCATAATTAGAGCTAAATAGGCCCATTTCTCCTGTAGTTACCTTCTAATCACAGGCAGCACGTGATGTGTTCAAACCAGCAATGGGAAGCGACTTTGTGTGTCTGATCTTCCCACAGGGCTCTGCCTTTCCCTCGAGGATGATGTTCCGTGTGGTGCACCGGGCCACACGGCTTTTTGGTAACACCCCTCACATCCTGAGCTCTCTTCTCTGTGCTGTGAAGTTGCTTTCTTCTAAGACCTACTGAAAGGAGCTGAGCTGTGTTCTGGGAGAGGCAGGCAAGGAGGGGAAATCCTGCTCTGCAGACCTGACTGCAGATACACCTACACTTGGTAGGGTGTTTATACATAAAACAGTGATTAGGCTCTTCTGAAAACATCTGTCTCTTTTCATCCAATCTAAATGTTTACATGCTTTTCTGAAGGAAAAAATTCTTGTTAAAATAAAGACTTTTAGAGCAGTAAATGAGCTTTTTAAGGTCTCAGATACAAATGATTGCTTGATCGTATGGGGACAAGACTCATCGTGCTGGTCTAACTATCCGAGTTGGTGGAATTGCATTAGGGATTAATTTGGCCCATTTAATTTAGCTAGAGATTTATTTTTAAGGAGGTGGAAGGGGGAAGGGAGGAAACAGGGTTAACAGGAATTGCCTGGGGAAATTAAATCCAAATGTCTGTATGTTTGTAGCATAAAGCAGCCCCAGGAAATAGAGAATGTTGTAGGGATTGCTCAGCTCATTAATCACGGTCTTTGCTACGTTTCCATTTTAAACTCTTGGGTTTTTTCCTCTAAAAAACCCCAACACAGTGAAGCATTGTCTGTTGGCAATTGTGTTTATGTATTATACCAACAATATTAACTTGTTTAGCAACACGGTGTTCTGGGTTTATAAATGTAGCAACAGACTCCTAAACCACGCGGGTTTCTCCCGAGGGCTCTCCTCTGTGCCCAGCTGCTTGTGACGCTTGCAGGGCTCCCTCGTGCCAGGTTTTGTGAGAAACCAGTGTTTCTCTCTTGGTTTTCAGAAAGAGTGTGGCAGGGGAGACACTGGGTATGGTCATACTGGAGTGAACCCAATCCCCTGGAGCTGAGCTGGACTTGCAAGTCTTGCAAGGACTGTCGATTAGTTTAGAAATTATCAAAATCCAGCTTTCTTTCCATTGTCTCTTCTCTGCGTTTCTTGATGAAATAAATGGCTGAGGGAAGGGTGAGCTTGCTCATGAAATCATGAATGCTTGGTGCCAGAGTTATTTCCAGACTTGAAGTTTGCTCTCATGCCATAGATGCGTGACTTGCCATTTCTCCTCTCTTGGTAGACAAGAGATCATTTCAGATAGAGAGTGTTTTATTTTAGTCTAGTCACAGAAAGAGGAGAGCACTCACTGCCTTGCAGGCACCGGGGGAGTGTACAGGGTGTTTGTGGTGGGAGGAGTGGATGGTGAATGCTGAATTCAGGGTTCTGGTTTGGTCCTTCAAGGTCCACTCTTTGCTGTCAGAACACAATAGTTTGGGCACGGTTTTTGTAGAGCTGTGCCCATACCTTGCGTGCTGTGATCAGTACCTGGGTGAGGCTTTTGTTTCTGGGCATGTTGCATTTATAATCATTGTAATCACAGTAAGCTGCTCTCTTGGCTTGCCTGGGGCCCAGCGTTCTCCTGGCCTTTCTTGGGTGATAATGTCTTTTGTATGTCCCAGGAAATAGAGGATATTGGATATCAGCCCTTTTCCATCCCGTGGCTGTGGGGTTTGCACACTTACAGATCTCATCCTGCTTAGGAATTTGTGTTCAGTAAGGGAACACAACTCAGTATATGCACCCTGATCCCTTTCCTGTCCTAGCAGGAGCTTCAGCAGAAACCTTTGTTTCCTAGCCAGGTGTCGCGGGTTTAGGCTTATTAAATACCCAGCATCAACAAACTATTTACTTACATGCCTCTGCCATGATAGGCAGAGAAGGGGAACCAAAAATCCAGCTTTTGTGGGGGGTAAAAATAAGGATTATTGAGGAAAAAAACGNGCCAGGATAAACCTCCACCGTTTCTCTGTTTGATGCAGCAGTCCTGGAACTGCCATGGGAAGTGTAACGAGCAGCGGCAGAGAGCTGCTGTTCATTGAAGGGTTGCAGGGGCTGTGTCTGACTCTAGGAAAGCGTCCTCCTTTCCCTCCTCACTCTGAAGTCTCCTCCTTCACATTGCTCTTTTTAAAAACAAGATCAGTAGGAAACTGTCAGGACAAAGGGATGTGGGCACTGTTCACCATTCTGTTCTCTCTTCTGTTTCCTCCACATGAGGAGTGAGTTCACTTAATAATGAACCCGGGGATTTGAAAAGGGGGATGTTTCTCTAAAAGAAGTACGAGTTCCTTTCTCAGTGAGGTAGATCAAAGGGATGAAACATGAAAATGTGGTAAAGGAAGTCAAAGAAGAATTTCAGGAACAATAAGCAAAAAGCAACAAAACATTTCCTCAAACACATGCAGAGCAGGTCTGTAGGACACAGGCAATCAGGCTCTGAGCAGAGCACTCAGACCATAAGGCTTCATTGAAGAAATGAGGTGAATTCTTTGTGCCTCTTTGCCATGGTGTTGCTGGAGATGTGTCTGTGCTGGTCTCTTTCTTCACAGGGGTCTTTGAGAGTTTAATTTGTACTCAGGCATCAGGAGAATATATTGTGGAACAAATGAAATGGCTGCTGAGAGACCTCCAGCACCAGTAACTGGTAGAAACAGCATAATTCTTCTCTTAAAACCAGATTTTTTTACTTCTCTATTAAGGATAAAAGACAACGCACAGTTGAATAAGAAACTGTTCTTCCTAGCCAAATTTCCGGGCTAGAATTTGACTTCAGTCTCTTGTGCCTGTTTTATTCCAGAGAAGGCATCAACCAAGACCTGCTACACCTCCCACCCTGCATCACTGAGCAGTTCATCGAGCTGCTCTGTCAGTACAGCCCAGACCAGGTTTTGGAGACACTCAGAGTTCTGGAATACTGCAGGCTGGAGGAAACCATCCAGGTAGGAAAGGGATGTGCGAGGACAGGGGCCAGGGGATGCATTCAAATCAGCTCCTACCTCTTTAAACTGCTGTAAAGGTACTTTAGCTTAGGCTTGGATTAGTGCCTGGATGCTCTTCCAGTCTGTTTGTAGCACACTCTGTCCCTCTGAGCTGCTAAACTGCTCTCCTGCAGCACAGGGGATATATATTCAATACACTGACTCTGAGTTGGGTCTCTGGGCTAATAAGGAAGGGCCGTTAGTGCTCTGAAGCTGCTGAGAAACTGCAGAGTAGAGGGTGGCTGTGTTGCTGCTAATTAATCATGTTGGGGGCATATGAAATCACGGGCCTGGGGTTTTTGGAAAGCAACGCTGCCAGAATCTGCCTTGTGCTGGGAGAGCAACTGTTCCTTCTCTGTGTGGAAATTGTACCAGTAATTTCTGAATGCTGGTGGTGGCAATAGTGCAAGCTGAGAAATAAAAGGAGATGCAGGAGAGCTGCTCAGCCTGGGTAAGGTGCCTGTGAGCACAGGCACTCCAGCCCTGGCCATCTGCTCGGCATTGTCTCGTGGATAAACAAACACTGGCAGCTTCCTTCAGACAGACGTTTACCTTTTTTTTCCTTTCAACTCAGATAACCCAAAAACATCAGCTCCATGAGGCTTCTTCGTACTTACTGGAGAAGAAGGGAGACATCCATGGTGCCTTCTTGGTTATGCTTGAGGTACAGTGCTCCCAAATCCTGAACGTGGCATTGTTGCCGTGCCATGCCATCAGTAGGGTGGCCTGTGCTCAGGCTGGATGTTGTCCTTGTTCCTCAATTTGTTTCCCACTAGAATCCGTGGAAGTATTTGCCTTCTGCCACAGACTAATAAATTGAAGTGTCTGCAGACCCAGAACATCAGTATATTTTTCTGACAAGTCTTCAAACATTTAGTAGATAATATGTGCTGAAATTTGTTTTTTGTAGCCAAAAATTGTCTTTCAGCTCCTGCTTTCCTTTCCTAATTTGGAAAAATGTTTATGCCATGTTAGTCGTGCTGGGGAGGAAAATGGGGGTGAGCCTGTGCAACCACACCTTTGTCAAACATTTCTGTCAGGATTCTTGGGAGCAAACCCCCAAGCTGACTGTTCTGTGCCCTCTCTTTTGTTTCAGCGATTGCAGAGCAAGTTGCTGATGCTTACTCAAGATGATGAAAGTAAGGGTTATCAAGTTAAATTCCATTTTCTATTAAAAACAGACAGACAAACACAAAAATGTGAAGTGCTTGTGTCTGACACCTGGTATAATGAGATTGTTTGGGGTTTCTAGGCACTGTAGTGACACTGTTCATGTTTTCGTGGCTGTGGTAGTTATTTGGATGACACTCCCTCACCCTGGTGTTCTGATCTCGGCAGAGACCCCGAACACTGTGAGGGATGGTTTGTGTGTGTGTGGTCAGCTGCCCTGTCAGCTTTTCCCCTTGGGACTGGTCCTCTCGCTGGCTTACCAAACACATTTCCCATGTCAGAATCCATTCAAACTCATTACTGAGCTTCAGCTGGCATGACATGGGAACAGTGATGGGAGACAGCTGGGAGTAGCTTTTTTGAAAGCAAATTTCTCAGATAAATAAGAATGTTCTGCCCACAGAAAATGAGTGTGTGCACAGATGTGCTGTTCACTAGCCCAAGGACTCATTGGCACCTAATTAAATGCAGTGCCCATAGTTGTTACTTAATTGTATCCTAAACCACAGCTAAGATCTTCCTTATTTGATTAAATGAAATGTTTTATTTGCCCAATTTATTGTGCTATTCAGGAGAAGTGCCAAAACCCAGGACTTGTCTTTATAATGTAGTTGCTGACTGTGGTAAGCAGACTTTAGATGAACAGCATGATTTTATTTTGCAGAAGGATCGAGAGTTAACTTATCTAGTGGGAGTTAACTTGTCTAATAGTTTCTAGAATTGTAATTTGCTTTTTCCCCCCTGACACTTAGGCTCAGCTGAACCCTCCTTGCTAGAAAATATTGAAGATACTTTAATGAAAACAATTGCTCTTTGCCAGAGGAATTCACATAGTTTAGACCAGCAACAGCGAGAGGTAAGGTGGTCAAAAATGTGTCACTAAAATCAACCAAGGCCCCTGTATCTCCTGGCTCTCCCCATCCAGTAGATACTGGTCTGGCCAGGCAGTCGCTGTGTGCCTCTCCTTGTGTTCTCCCTGTGGTGCTTCGGGGTTTGGGCCCATAAGAGAGAAATCCTCACTGGTGAGGGTGAAGCACAAAGCAGAGTTCAGGTCAGAGGGGGGAAGGGATGAGACCACAGCCTTTCCCCCTTTCCAGCTCCAGATGGAAGTTGGGCACAAACGTCAGTCGGACGCTGCAGAGGCACTGTGAGCTCTGAGCCAGCTTCCTGGTGGCACCAAGCTGCTGCTGCTGTCACTGTGGCTGCAGAGCCTGTTCACAGCCCCTGAACCGAGTGTCAGCCTGGGCTCTGAGGGGGGAGGCAATGCAGCTGCCCTGAGCCCTTGCAGAGGGAGCTGGCTTTGCCCATCTCCTCAGACTGAGGTTGCGCTTCCATTTTGCCCATGTCAGTGACACAAAGACATCTTTAGTCCTAAGAATCTGCATAACTGATGTAATTTCTGAACTCAGAGCAGACAATGTTGTTGCCATGTCTGAGGAGGTGGCAGGGCTGGAAGCCAAGAACTCTTTAATTTCTTCACGAGCACTGTCCAGTGTGAGAGGTGACCTGCTCCATTCCTTCCCTGTGATGGTGTCACTGTACAACAGATAGAGAATTTAGACATCTTTTCCCATTTGGGATCCATTTACTGTGCTACCCACCCTGTGAGCTGTCTCTGCCCTGGAGAGTTTGCCTCTCACATGGAGAAGAAGTTGGGGGCTGAACGAAGCAAATGCAGATTGTTGTCACAATTGCAGTGGAGTGCTTTGCTCTGAGGTTACTTTACCACATTTCAGCCCTGTCCCACTGCAGTCATCAGAAATGCAGCTCTGTTCTCAGAGTGTGGAAGGGAGTCTTGGCCAGTGGCCTGTGTCGTTGTTCACAGCTCATTCTTAGCACTGCCCTGTTCTTACTGGTTCTTTCCTCGTTCAATGATTGCAGGCCCTCTGGTTTCCCCTGCTGGAGGCCATGATGTCCCCACAGAAATCCTCTGGTTCATCGCAGTGTCCATACTCTGAACGTGAGTACTTTGGCCTTTGTGACCCCAGACAGGAATCAAATGTTGTGTGCTGTCTCTCCTCTGATGAGTGAATAGAAGAAAAGTAGTTTTGTTACTCCATCCCTAAATGTTCTGCATCCTGACCTGCAGGGAGCTCAGGCTGGGTGTTGGTAGGCTGCAGCTGTCAGGTAGATAGGGGTTTTTTTCATTTACTTTGTTTTGTCCTGTGTGGAAGAGGAATCCTGCCACAGGCTGTGCTAATGAGTTGGTTATTGAGGATGGTCTGTGAAAGAGCCAAGGTGCCCAGTGTGTACAAAGGCTTTGCAGGTTGCAGTCAGCCCTTGGGGAGCTCCTGATGGAATGCACTGTCATTGTGCATGCCCAGCCCTTCTGTGCACCTCTGCCTGCACCTGGCTGCCATGGATCAGGCAGTGGGGCTTGAATACACCAGCTAAGTTCTCTACTCCACTTCTGAGTCAGCAGCACGCCTTGAACAGCAGCCTCCCTTTGTGGGAGAGAGAAGAGTAGTCAAAAAGGGGCTTAGATGCTTTGGTCTTGGCAGTCCCCAGCACAGGAAGGACGTGGAGCTGCTGGAAAGAGCCTGGAGAAGGCACCAACGTGATCAGAGGGATGGAGCAGCTCTGCTGTGAGGAAAGGCTGAGGGAACTGGGTTAGGTGGGATATTGGGAAGAAATTCTTCCCTGTGAGGGAGGTCAGGCCCTGGCAGAGGGTGCCCAGAGAAGCTGTGGCTGCCCCTGGATCCCTGGAAGTGTCCAAGGCCAGGCTGGATAGGGCTTGGAGCAACCTGGGACAGTGGGAGGTGTCCCTGCCCATGGCAGGGGGGTGGGACTGGATGAGCTTTAAGGTCCCTTCCAACCCAAACTACTCTGGGATTCTCTGACTAATGTCTTTTGCTCCATCCCAGACCCATGCTGAGGATCTAGGAACAAGCTTCATGCAAAGGTCAATGCTGGGAAGTTTTAGAGTCCGTGGGCCATAACACAGACAAGGATCCAAACTGGGGTTTGGTAGCAATGGGAAAAATGAATGGTGGTGCTACCCAGTAAGTCAAACTGTGGGTGTTTACTGTAGGGGGTGTGGAAGGGAATGCAGAGGTATCGCGGGATCAAAACCTTGTCAACACCCCTTATGCTACAAAAAGCTGTGTGCTTAGTGCAGTACGTGCAGGGGAAAAAACATAAAAGCTATTTTCAAACCAGAAAACATGACCTGGAATAAAACTCTCTTTATCTGTAAGACTGATCTCTCTCTACTCTTGGAATCCTAATGAACTGCTGTGGCTGTTGTGTTTGACATTCCAGCTTTGAAGAGTTTGACAATGCAAGTGCTGAACAACATGGCTGCGTTTATTGCTCTTCCCTCAATCCTGCAGAGAATCCTCCAGGTGAGTTCCTGAAGAGGAGGAGGTTTCACCGAGCTGTGCCACTGGGTTATTGGGAAAAGGTGTTCTCAGGTCGTTGGAGATGAGATCAGCTGATTGTCTGTTCAGTGTGTTTCAGTAAAAGTCCTGTTGGTGAGAGGTAAGGTGTAAAAGCTGATAGAATTATCTGGGGAGACATGTGGGAACACACAGCCCTGGGAGAAGGTAATCCAAGTAATCCCTGCACATCAAATAAAATACTATCTCAAAGGTTGCAATTCCTTGGAACCGAAACTTGGCAGGTTTAGGGGCAAAGCCACAATGAATTTCCCAAAACTTGGCACTAAATTTGTCGAAAGCCTTTTAGTGAAGGCTCTGGGATGGACAGTTGTGAAGACACTACAGCAAAGTGTGTAGGCTTTGCAGAAAGGTCATGATTGGGCCCAAAATATTATTGATGGTGCAATATTATTTTAGAAATGCAGCAGTGAGTAGCAAACTTGCAGGAGAGCTGGTTTTGAGCAGGACTTTGGGTTGAGTGATCACAAGCAACTATAATTTGTTAGTTTGCAAAAGAGATGAAAGCTGATGTTGGGATTTGATAACAAACCTGGGATTTGATAACAAACCTTGAGAAATGCAGAAAAGGAATTAGAAGAATGGTCTGTGTTGTGGAGTGGAATGATTGAAGGGTCGAGACGGTGTTGAAACACTGTTCAGGGTTTCCTTTCCAGGTGAGAGAGGAAAAGGCCTTACAGGCATCACAGGGTGAACACACACCTCTAGCAACCTCTTGGTTTGATCTTAATGTTATGCACAGTCCTGGATTTTGAGCAAATGCATAAGATAGCAAAGCACGTTGTAAAAGAGTGGATAAAAAGTGTGTTCAAATGAACTGTGGTTTTATCAAAGATGGGAAGTGTCAAGCAAACCTAATGGCTCTTCAATAACTCATTTAGTCTACTTTTAGCTGAAATTTTGGTATAATTTCCTGTTGGGCTTTGTGTGATGTTTAATGCAGGCAGGAAATGATGGAGAAGCTGTGAGGGAGTGGGAGGAGGCTGCCAGGGAAGGGAGGCTTCCCTGGATTGTGCTGAGAGCTGCCAGGATGGGGTGGGAGTCAGAGCAGTGACCACTGTGCAGATAACATAGCTGGGAGGTGTGACAGTGTGGAGGGAGATCCTGTTCTCCTTTGGGATGAAGGGAGGGTCTTGTTGATGGCAATCTTCACATATTTCATTCTATTTCTGTTCTGATGGACTCTTTTAGCAGCAGTAGAAAATCCCTTTTCCAGGGCTGGCACTGATGTCCTGGAGGCAGCAGGGGAGTGAAATGTCTTTGTTGTAAAAGGGAAGTGGTTGGTGTGATGGCTCTGCTGGGCAGGCTGAGGGGATGCTTCATCAGGTGAAGTGCTTTACTGAGGACAGAAATGGGTCAGGCATCACTGAGAGCAGCATGTGCAGCTCTGGTCACTGGGTTTGGAGGCAGGGGGGAGCTGCTCCTGCTCATTCCACCTCCCTGGTCAGCCTGACAAATTCAGTCTGACTAAAGAGAGATTTGGAAAGGCAGATTTTTTGAACAACTAGAGCAAAAAATGATGACTTCTTAAAATGTAGAGAAAAGGACTGAATTCCAGGTAAAGAGCATTAGTAGCAGAAGTTCATAAAATGGGGCAGTAATTGGTACCTTGTTGCTCAAAAACAGGTGTAGGGAAAGTAACATCATAAAGATCAATGGAAGATTCTATGGAAGGGGAGGAGATGTTGATTTACAGGATCTCTAAGGTGACTTTGCCTCTTAACACTTATTCTTCTGTAGATTCCACTCACACCCATGTGTTTGCAAAGCCCTGAGGTGTGTGGGGTGATGTGACCTAGATTGTTTGTGGGCAGCAGAGAGGGTGTGTGAGCCCCTCGCTGCATCCTGGGGCTCCTCTGACTGGTGCCAACAGCTCAGCTGTGTCCTTCAGAAACTGCTGGCTGTTTAAAGGTGGATTTTCACCTCTGAAGCCCACTTAGGCCTCTCCCAACTTCTTATCCTCCTCATTAGGAGATGGGCTCTTCTCCTGAGAGCTTGTCTGTGCTGGGTCTCACCAGTGTGCTGCCTTCAGTGCTTGGCACCTCCTCTGGAGACAGTGTCCTTTGTTACGAGACAGACCCTTCATTCAGCCCTGTGCTCTTGTCCTTCACCCCACATTTCCATTCACTCTGCCTTCACACCAGCCCTTATTCCTGGGTTCCTGGCACTGCTCTGCTCCAGCTCGCTGTTGCCTGTGGGTTTGTGGCTGTGTTTTGTTGAACTCTTGCTCCAGGGCTTGCAGAGGGTGCCTGTGGGAGGTTTCTGCGGAGTTTATTGGGAAGCACAGCTTGGCCCTTGGGACAACATTGCTTTGAATCCAGCTGGAAGCTGGTGTTGGGGTGGTGATGAGCAGGTCTTACTCTGTGGCCTTGTCATGAGTGCCCAGCTCAAACGTTCAGGGATTCTGAACCCTGGCCCTGCTGGGGATCAGGAAGAAAATTCCCTCGGAGCTAGGCAGCAGAGAGCACTGGATTTTTTGCCTCCCAGTTGTCTGCTTCCTTGGGTTACCTGGGAATGCCATTTAAGTGCCCTGCAGAGAAGAATCACCACGTGGCAGGCACAGGTCTGGTGCTTTCCCAGACAGGAAGATCCCTGTGTCGTTAGCCCTGACGGGGTGTTCCTTTTGCAGAGCTGTGTAGTTGCTCTTTGAAGCCATGTAAAATTCCAAACCCTGGTGCCAAACCCTTCTGTCTTGGCTCTGAGCTCTCTGCAGGGCACTTCGATGTGTTACTGATGTGCCACCTTAACTGTGACCACGAGGAAATATTGAAACCAGCCTTTCTGGGCCCTGGAGTGGATACAGCCTTTCCCAAGCCCTCCAAATATTTTGGTCAAATGCAGAATTACAAGTGGTGCTTGTGTGACAGGGCCCTCAAGTGCTGTTCAAGGCTTGGTGGTAGAGCATAGATGTGCTGGAGCTGCAGGCTGGGAGGTGGCACAGCTGCCCAGGAATTCACTGGGGGATTTGTTGGAAGGTGGATAACATCAGTAAACTGAGGTAGATTATCTTGCCTTTTCTGAAAAGGAATTAGAGTATTCCAATTTTAGCCGACTGTTTTTCTTCCTCTTCTGGGCTTAACTGCTTACAGATTATACCTTATGCAAATGTTAACTTTGCTACCAAAGTGCTTGGCCAAAGGGCACCTTGCGAGGGCTGGGGCCAGGCCTGCAGCTTTCCCAGGGAACAGGCAGGCTCCTGGCACCTGCCTTTCCCAGCAGCTGGGCTCAGCGTTATCTAACCCAAGTCACGTGAAATAACAATTGATAGATTTGCTCCTGCTCATCCTTTACAGTGTTGGGGAGTTACTTATTAACTGGCAAGTCTGAACTAACCGCATTAGGAGAGATACCAGAGGAATCCTCTTGAGCATTAAGAAAAATTCCATGTTATTAAGGATGTGAGTGCTCTCTGAAGAGGGCTGAGGTTGAGTGTTAATTCCCTTACAAAGCTGTAATCCTTCATGAATGCCTTGTAAGCAGATGCAGATGATGCCTCCTACAAAATGGAGAACCGGAGAAGCCAGAGATGCAAAAGCTACCTGTAGGGACCCCAAAGAGGGGAAGGAAGGATTCTCTAAAAACCGTTCCAGAGTGGAAGCAGGAAGATCCAGAAAGCCTCTCCTTGTATTTTTTCCATTCCTGCTTAGGGCTTTGGCTGTTTTTCCTTCCTAGTCCAGGAGATCAGCACTGGCATTAGTTGTGTGTGCAGTGGTCGCTCGGGCCCCTTGCAGAGGGGGGAAGCTGAAGTGAATGTGTTTGCAGAGTGCATTCCTTAGCACTGGGAGCAAAGCAAGTGCTATTTCCTGGGCCCAGGAAGAAATGGGAAGTGGAAGAGACAGAGCTGGCTGAAAGGGCTGCATGAGCACCTCTGGGCTGTGTGTGGATCCCTGCCAGCTCTTCCCCATCTGTTTGTTGGTGGCAGCCCTGGGCAGCCAGTTTGGCTCTGGCTCCTTGTGCTGATGCCACGTTCCCAGGGCAGCACCAGCCTGGGAGCAGCTGCTGGGGTCTGTTCCTGGTTGGTACAGTGCCTGTTCCACGGCATGGGATGGCACATCCATGTCTGGAGCAGGCCTGAACTCCAGCCCGAGACCAATTTCATCAGGTGGAATTAATGAAAGATATTCCTCCATAAAAGTAATTGATCCCACAAGGCTTTTGTGACTGGAAATTTTGTGGGGGCTGAAGCTGCAATTTGTGGAAGCATTGTAAGTGTCTGGAGAAGTGACCTGGGGGCTGTGGGTGTGATGCTGGAGGCAGGCAGGCAGCTCCAGCCCATCCCATCCTGCAGGGATGGCTCCAGCAGGGAATGGCCACGGACTCGCTGCTGCCACTGAGCTGCCAGGCTCTCACTGCTGCCACTGAGCTGCCAGGCTCGGGGTGAAGCTTTGCCAGACCACGGGCCTCCTCTGTAGAGAAGAAAGTCCATTTTCTTCCTACCTGCCACTATTTTTAGAGCTCATCAAGCATGACTTGAGGAAAAGACAGCAACTGACTCTGTGCTGCTACTCAGGGCTGCTTTTATTTAGGTTTGAACGTTGGTGTTTCTGCCTGTCATGTTGCCCATGAGGGCTGTTGTTCAAGAGTTCCTTGACTTGCTTTCTGTAGCTTTGGTGATCCCTCAGGGTGTCTTGCAGTGTAGCTTCCATGCTGCTTTAGTTGTCTTGGTCAGTTGGCTTTTTCACTCTCGATTCTCCTTGCCCAGTCCCAGCATGGAATCAGCCTTGCTCCTACTCCTTCTCTCACTCGTCTTATCCAGAGCTTGTTTGTCCCACTCCTGTCCCTGTTTCCATTGTGTTCCCACCATTTTTCTACTCTCTGGGTTAGTTTCCTTTCCACGTCTTGCTGATCTGCTTTTGCCAATGTCCTGCCCATCCCACCAGACAGCTTCTCTCAGCTTCCTGCACAGAGCAGTGCTTCAGGGGGTGCCAGGGTGGGTGTGCAGGGGTGTTTGGGCTGGAGCAGGCAGGAGGAAGGGGGAGATGCACAGGCTGATGACCCGTACCACAGCCCTGTGCTTGTGCTGCTGGGACATGGCAATAAAGCTGCTCAGGGCACGTGGAAATCAGCCCTGCAGCACCAGGAGAGCCCCAGGGCCCTGTTCCCTCTGCCAGCTGGGATGTGGGCTCAGCAGCGACTGGGGTGTGCTCTTCCAGCCTGCAGCTGAGGGGTGTGGGATGAGCCTGGGTGAGGCAGCCCTGGCACGGGGCAGTGAGGGGACCGGGACCTGGCTGGCCACGCTGCTCCCTTCAGTGTTCCTCAAATGCACTCTCCAGTCAGCTCCTGAAGGGAGTTGCCAGTTTTGACCCAGGCACACTGATTTATACTGATGTTGTCATCTACTGAGTTTTGTTAATTAGTGATTTTCCCATCAGCACATGGGATTATTCTGCTGTCCCTGGGCACGTGCAGCATATTTAACTCTGCGGTCGTAGCTTCCGTTTGCAGTTCCAATCCAGAGAATAAAAAAGGCCTGAAAAGAATCAGAATGGTCATATCCTGTGATTCAACTGCAGCTTTGCATTTCTTCATACAGGATCCAGTTTATGGAAAAGGGAAACTTGGAGAAATTCAAGGGCTTGTCCTGGGAATGCTGGACACTTTTAACTATGAACAAGTAAGTTGCCCGTGTTTCTGTCCTGCCCACTGCTGCATGCAGCATTGTTTTATCTGCCTGGCCTGTTGCTCTCTCTCATTTGTCACTTCTGTCTGCAGGGCAAAGTCAATGGACGTGTGAGTGATTCCTGTGTGTTTGGGGGTGGGGAGGGAGTTTGTTTTGCTCACAGATTGCAAGTGAAGGGACTGACAGGTACATGGTGAACACCTCTGCAGCTCAGTTCTGTGTTAAATGTACCAGAAGGATAAACATCTGCTTTTTCTCCAGCTCATCCTGCAGTTAGGGATTCAAAAGCACAAAGCTGATATGTTTTGTCTTTATATGCAGTTTTAAATAACAGGTTATGAAATTAGGCTGTTTTTACACTTCCCAGTGGTAATGCTGCATTTCCTTGGTGACCTGATGCAATTTCCTCTTAATCTCAGTCCTGCTTTTCTCAGTCCAGTCCCAAATCTCAGGCAGTCTCCACGCTTCAGGAATTTTCTGGAACTCCTTTCCCCCTAAACAGGATGCACAGTGTTCCTCCAGGGCCCTCTGCCCCCTCATGTGGCAGTGCCATCCCGGCTGCTGCTCAGGGCAGGCCCCCGGGCACCAGCAGCCAATGCAGAAACACAGTGGGAAATAGCTCTGCTGTGAAGGCTGAGCACCAGGAGCCTTGATCTGTGTTTGGGTTCTTGCAGAAGGTCTGGGCAGCTCCTGCCCCCGGGTGGGGACTGGCAGCTCTGGGTGTCCAGATGGGACCCTGTGGTGCAGCCTTTTGCAGCTGCTGCTGTGGAGCACGGATGGATCAGGGAGCAGAGCCCCTGGGCCTGGGAGAAACCTGGTGCTGGAAACTCGGGGTGGTTCTTTGGGCTCTTTGAAAATCGGCATCCATCGGGAAGGACAAGCAGATGAGCAGTTCAGGGGTTTTTTAAGACTTTAATTGCCACAGTGCATTTGAGCTTTGATTTTTATTAGCACATTTCTCCCAAAATGGGGATGTAAGCAGTAGCTCGCCAGGTAGAAGGGAAAAAAAGGAGGTTTGGTGTGGAAGACGACAAAATGAGCCTGCCATGCCTCTCTTAATGCTCTTGGGCAAAAGTCAATAGAGGACTTGTCTATTTGAGAGTGCAGAGGAATTGCTCCATTAACATGTGATGAAAGGATAAGTGTTTTGAGGTCAGTGGATAGAAAGCATAGGAGGAGAAGTGATTTTATTGGGTTGTTTCTGCTCTTAGTGAGCTGCTAAGCTGCTTGTTTTGAAGAACTGGTCGGCAGGGAGTTTCTGCAGTCTGGAGGTGACAGGCTGACCTACTCTGTGTGTTGTCTTCCACACAGACCCTTCTAGAGACAACCACGAGCCTTTTAAACCACGACCTGCACTGGTCCCTGTGTAACTTGAGAGCCTCTGTCACCAGAGGCCTTACCCCAAAGCAGGATTACTGCTGCATCTGTCTCCAGCAGTACAAAAGGAGGCAAGAAACTGCTGATGAAATCATTGTTTTCAGGTAAAGTTAAGGGGTGGGGTTGCAGCTGTGCTCACGTTAATAGTTTTAAAAGGGGAAACAAATCTCCCGGTTGGCTCGCCTGAGGAACGATCTGTATTCCTGGGAGCACATCTCCCTGCTGCCTTGCACGGTTCGAGGGCTGGCTCCTCGCATCCGTCAGAGCCTGCTTTGCATGCAGCCAGCTCTGCGGGGTGGGGAGGGATTGCCTCGCGGTTCCAGGAGCTGGCAGTTCCTGTCCCCTCTCCCAGCAGTGTGCTCTGGGCCCTGCAGCACCTCGGGCTCCTCTGTGTGCCTGTACACCTCGGATCTGCCGCAGCCCCGGCATCTCCCTGTCCCGTCTGTGCCCAGGTGTCTGTAAAATGAGGTGAAATCACTGATGTTATGGTCTGTAGCTGTATCAGCAAATGGGCATCCAGTGTTGATTCTGAGAGTCTGGAAATCCACCGGAGGGTGAGGGTGCACTGCTGATCTGTATTCCCAGACACAGCCTTTTCCCCCTGGCCAGCCCCTTCCCCTCTGCCGTGCAGGGCCCAGGGGGTGCTGCCCTGCTGCCCAGCACTGACTGCCTCTCTTCCCAGCTGTGGCCACTTGTACCACTCGCTGTGCCTGCTGAGCAAGGAGTGCGGGACCGTCACCAAGGGCCTCATGAGGTGGATGTGCTACAAATGCAACTCAAGCAACAAGGGAGGGAAGCTGAGTGAGAACTTCTCAGAGCTGAAAAAAGGGACTGCAGCATCCCTGGCACAGGTAAGGCTTGTGAGGTGGTTTCTCTTCAGGTAAACTTTCATCATCGCTTCATTCCCTGTCTGTCTGTGCTTCCAGACAAGCCCCTGATCAGTACCTGTCAAACACTCTCAGCAGCTGATTGGTCACTTGTCTGAATGCCAGTTTGTTTTGGTGGGGCTACAACTCTGGAAGTCATGGAAATCTGTTCATCCAGAAGCTCTCAGAGCTGCAGTGAGGGGCAGCCGGATGCTTGCAGCTGATTGCGTGGACAATTCCTGTCAAATGATTTTTAGGTGTGTTTTATATAAAACTTAGATTAAAAGCTGGCACATTCCTTGTGGCTGGATTGTGGAGCCTCTGTTCCACCTTCCTAGCAGATAATCTGGCTCTGGATAAAAGGTCTGGGATTGATTTGACTCACTAAGTGCTTGCACGATGTTTTAAGGAGCTTGAGTGTAACCAAGATTGATGCAGCTGGATTTGGGTGAGAGAACAGAGAATTAATTTGTATTTATTGTGTCAGTATTTGTGCACTGAAAGTTTCATCATCCCTAATTCAAACAGCCTCAAATGTGCATGGAGCTGTCTTTTCCCTGGGCTGGTGCTGGGGAGGGTGAGCCCCCCTGGCAGGTGGTTTGCTGGGTTGTCTTTAGGGATGTTGCCTGGGGGCAGCTGAGCTCTGCTGTGGCCCCTGGGTGAGGGTTTGTCCCCAGCGGCCTCGGGGTGCTCTGTGCATTTGTCACTGTACAGATGTGCACAGAGCCACGTTTTCACTCCTGCAACCAAAATAATTCAGTCTTGGAGTACGTTTTTATAGTAGTGCTTTGGTTTTGTTCTAGCAGATGATTTCAGTTCCTGCCAAGCCCATCCCCATCAAAAGCTGGCTGAGGGCCTTAGTCAGCTGCCGTCAGCTGCTGTGCTCACAGGAGAGGCTTCCTGCTTGGGGGAGACGTGGGGAGAGGGAATCTCGCAGGCCTGTGGAGCACCAGGCAGGCTCTGCAGTCAGGCTGTGTTAGTGTTTGCTTTGGTGACAGCGCCAAAGCTTTCCCAGGAGCCTGGGAATCGACTGTGGTCCAACCGGGCTGAGCAGTGTGTGTGTCCTGCCCTGCTGCAGTGGGATGTGGGCACTGCATCTAAGGCTGGCAAGGTTCAGCAGCCCCACAGCTCATCCTCTGTACTCCTGCCCCAAAGGAGTGGGGGTAATTGGGGTTCACAGGCCGGGGGGTAGTTTAAAAACTAAAGGCAGAATTAAGTACTAAAACTGCATTCAGCATTCAAGTGCCTGACACTTGATTCCAGTGCTTTATAATTGGGTTATCCCTGGGTTTCTCAGGGGCAGTCAGTCAGGGAGCCCCTGTGGCTCCCCTTTGACATCAGTCTGACTTACCCTGTAGAGAAAGAAGGGGAAAATGATCCATATGCCGTGGCAGTGAGTGGGGTAAGGAGGAGAAGATGTTTCCTTTTATTTAACTGATGAACGTGAAGGGCTGGCTGGGACTCGGGGCCTAAAGGGAGATGTGGAGAGACTGGAATGGGGAAGAAGGGTTACAGCATGGATCATCTGGTGCTGGCTGGAAAGTGGCCATCCCAGGCCATCCCAGTGCCGGATGCCGCCCTGCTGCTGCCGCTTCCCTGCTGCTGTCACGTGCTCCTGGCAGGGAAGTCATGGCTTCCTGCTCCACACACACAGCCTGGCCCAGCAGAGCTTGGCCTGGGTTCAGCAGAGCGCTGCTCAGGCCCCCAGATCCTCCTCCTCGTGTCCCAGATCCTCTCCAAGCCTGCGACGTTCCTCACGTATCTGAATTACAATATTTGACTGCTGTACTCGCATGTGATCAAACTGTTGCGCAGTCACATCCTAAAAAAGCTGAGCGTATTTAGACTTGGACTGGAGAACCTCCAGCTCCTGCAGGAAGTTTGTTTGCTGAACAATCACTGCTCAGCAGCGTTAATTAACCCTGAGAGGTGACGATTCCTCTGACCCGACGTGGGCTGAGTTACAGAGCAGACTTTCTGTGCTGGGGAGATGCTGGGAATGCAAACTGGGCGAGATGGGGCTTCTCTGTGTCCTCTCTTAACTCTGCTGGCCCCGGCCAGCCCCAGAGCTCTGGGCTGGACAAGCTGCTCTGGCCTCCACAGCTGATGTTTGTGAGCAGGAAATCCCGAGGGGGGTCCTGCTGACACCGTCGTGCTTCCAGCCCTGCCCTCCTAGACCCCGAGAGTCAGATCCGGAGCTTCCAGCTCCTTCTGCACAGAGACCCGTGGGGAGGGTATTTGGGACCTCCCTAGGTCCCAGAGTGCCAGCTCCAGAGCCTTCTGACAGAGATCTGTGGGGAGGGTGTTTCCCTGCAGCCCCTTTGAAGACCCTGAAAGCTTTAGTTCCTCTCTTGGCAAAATCTAATACGGGTTTTTTCTGGGGTTTGGTTTGGTCTTATTTTTCCATAGGGAGATCTTCAGTTGAGGTATTTATTTTCGTAGGAAGCCTTGAATTAGGAGTAGAGTCATACTGAGAAATGCCACTGAGCATCTGGAGTGCATTTCACAGCACTAATTCTGCCCTGCCCAGGCAAAGGCTGTCACTTTGAATCGTGCAGTGTGGCTGA
Source organism: Mohoua ochrocephala (assembly GCA_013398855.1). Lineage (NCBI taxonomy): Eukaryota > Metazoa > Chordata > Aves > Passeriformes > Acanthizidae > Mohoua > Mohoua ochrocephala. Next base: position 59,030 of record VZTA01012787.1, on the reverse strand, counting down.
GACGTGCATGTGAAACGACAGCCCAACAGACAGCGCTTCCTCTGCCCCTGTGCTCTGTGTGATGCTGGGGCCATCCCCTGAAATTGGGGAGGTGGAGAGACACCACAAGCCAGCACTGACCCATTATGGGATCGGTGACAGCACGGATTTAAGTGGAGCCTGGCTGGGATGAGGGCTTGGCACCCTCTGCCCCAGCCAAGGGGAACAGAGAGAAGGGCACAGGGGATTTTCTTTCCTCTTTTTGGTTCTGCTACCAAAAGTTTGTGCTTTCTGTGTTACCCCTGAGCCTCGCTGGCTTCCCAGGGGTAATCCTCTGGGGCTTGAGGGTCATCTGTCCTGCCCTCCCTACCTTGGAGCATACCCTAAACGAGAGTTAAAAGAAATGGGAGCTTGTTTTTATGGTGGGTCCCTAATCCACTTGCACAGCTGTGTGTTTATGCTGTGGTGCTTGGAGCTCACGGGGGCGTGGGGGCTGAGGGCTCAGCAGTTGGGCCACTGCCCAAATACCTGCGGGAAAGGCTCTGGGGCTATCAGTCACTGATCCCCAAAACTCATTTGCCTCGTTTCAGTGAGCTAGCTCGTGTTCCCCGTGTGTTCTGCCAGCCTGTGCACTGGGGATCAGGGAGAGGAGGAGTCTTGGCTCCTGGGCCATAAGCCCTGCCATGAGCCCCTGAGCTGCCATGCTCCGCTTATTCCGTGTCCGAGGAGTTCTGAGCACGCCGTTGTTGGAGCTGTCCAGATGGCAAATATGTTTTATTCAGGAGTTTAATCCTGTCAAGGCACGCCAGGACGGACAATGGACTTGATCCATAGTTAATCCAGTTTGTCAGGCTCTACCTTTGGGCTCTGTCCTGCAGCTTTCCAGCGTCCCTGCCTGTGACAGCCTCCCGGAGCCTCAGGAACAGCTCCCACGTGTGAGGGGCTGGTACCACATCCCTCACGTGACCTTCAAGGTCCCTCTGCACCGTGTGCTTTCTGTTGGGCAGCAGTGAAGGTTTAGGATGGGTTTTTTCACCAAAACTTACTTTAGAGCTCCAAGTGACCTCCACCCATCAGGAGATGGAGCCAATGTTACTGTTTTCAGGGTGGCACTGACCATCAGTGATTAACTTGTCTCCAGCAACATAAAAAACTTCCAAGGGGTCTGTAAATTTGAAAATATCCAGATGTGATCCCCCCAGCAACACCACAGAGATAATTAGTGCTTTATACAGTTACAGGAGTGGGCATTCTCTCTTCTGTGGAGAATGTTCTTGTGTACAAATTAACTGAGCAAACATCCAGTCCTTTGGCTTTGGAGGTGGATTCCTTCACTTCAGCAGTGCGCAGGAAATCCATGTGAGGAAGGAGGTGGAGACACAGAACATCTGTTAAAGATTGCTTGTAATGGGAACAAAAACGATCTAGTGAGAAGAATACTGAGTGCAGGTGTCTTCGTGAGCAGGTAGAGGAGGACTGGCACCAAAGCTAAAACTGAAAACAATACAAATTGAAAAAGACTGATTTGAAAACCAAAATTATCCTTTAGCAGCTTTTAAATCAAAATTTACTGTTTTCCTGGGCTTCTCATACTGGACGAGTGGGTTAGTTTTGTTATTTTGTGGGGGTTTTTTTGAGAAATATCAGAGTGAATTGTAATTGTGTCCCCTGGTCTTCCTTCAGAGCAGTCTGCAGCCTGGCAGAATGCTCCTTCCACTGCCTACAATCCAAAGCCTGGCACTCTGGGGCCCGTGAGAGGCTGACAGGGAGTGGGGACAGCCGATTCCAAGCTGCCTGGAGCCAGGAGCAGTGAGACCGAGATCACCTGGGGCAGGGTCGTGGCCTGGTTAAAAGCAAAGATGGCAAAATTGCAGTGAGGAATCTCGGCTCGACTTTACATCTCAATTTCTAAGAAACTATTCCTACGGTTTGATGAAAATTTCCTCCCTTTTAATAAAACATTCCAGTCTGGGAGGATGTGTAGAACAGACTCATTGAAATGCAGTGGCGGCTGCGGGGCTGCAGCAACCTGTGGACGTGGCCATAGACTGCAGCAGTCCCTGCTGGCAGTGCTGCCGGGAGCTGAGCCGGTGCCTCCCAGCCCGGGAGGTGTCCATCGGGATCCTGCTCAGCACCAGGGAAGGGCAGGAGGTCACTGCCTTCACCGAGGGGCCTGGGAGCAGGGGCATGTCCCAGGGGAGCTGTCCCTCGGGTGGGCTGGCTCCTGCTGCTGGGTGGGGATGGCTCTTCCCTCTGTGACTCCGAGATGGGAAATAACCAACTGGCCCGAGGTTAAGGGAGCAGCTGACTCCTGCCTTTGATGCTCTTCTGAAGGAGGGGAGCAAAATCCAAGGCTTTGGCTGTTTGTGGTCCCTCAGTGGGAGGGTAGGAGTGGGAATTTTGGCTGTGCCAGTGGTGCTGGCTGTGGCCGAGGGGGCAGTGGCTGTTCTGGATGGCAGCTTTCAGGGAAGCAGGAGAGCATCCGTGTCTGGTAATCCCATCAGGGGGAAGCTGCAGTTCCCATGGCCCCCCGCAGCCCGTGGCACAAGGAGAACAGTGTTGTGTGCTCTGTGTGTGACGTGGGCACAGACAGGCTTGGGCAGCTGCAGCTGAGCTTCCAGGGCCAGAGCTGGGCTGGGCATGTTCTGAACCTCCCAGGTACACTCCACAGCAGTGCCAGGCTGCTCCCAGGGCTCAGGAGAGATGAAGGGGACGGATGACAGAGGTGTTCCCTTGGGCTTTCTGTAAGGTTTGGGGTCACATTACCGATAAGCCTCTGGCAGGAGAGGTCACTAACCCTTACACCAAGTAGGAGTTCTTCCCTCTTCTGTGTGTGTTTTACACAGGACTTGAGGGAACAGCTGGAGCCGTGTCAGGCAGGGTCAGGTTGGATATCAGGGAAAGGTGCTTCCCCCAGAGGGTGCTGGGCACTGCCCAGGCTCCCCAGGGAATGGGCACGGCCCCAAGGCTGCCCGAGCTCCAGGAGCGTTTGGACAACGCTCCCAGGCGTGGGGGGGGTTGTTGGGGGGTCTGTGCAGGGCCAGGGGTTGGATTCGATGATCCTCGTGGGTCTCTCCAACTTGGGACATTGTGTGATTACCTTCCTTTTCTCTCCCCAACCCCTGCCCTTGAGAGAACACTGCACCTCCTCAGCCTTCTGTGGTCGGCTCCGTGGGATCTGTTCAACAGCCTCTGGGCTCATCTCTAGGAAAGGAATTCTTTGCACGAGGCCTCTGAACTGTCAGGTGCAGGTATTCGGCTCAGCCCAAGCACAGGCCCGTCGGGCACCATCTTTAACCTTTAATCCAGAGCCTGCTGGGTGGGAGGTGAGCACCCTGTCTGCTGGGCCATGGTGCCCGGTGAGGCTGCCGGGGATCGTGTTTGTCTGCTTAACCCTGAGCAGTGCTACTGCTCCTTTGGCTGAAGGCATCAGCAGAGGTCCAAGGGAGCGTCCCAGCAGTGCCTGGTGAAGGCAGGAGCAGCTCCAGAGCGGGTGTGGGAGCACAGGGCCGTGCCTGTGTGCCTCCCTGTCTGACACAGACCGTGCCCTTCTCCCCATCACCGCAGCCTCACGTGGCTGCAGCCGTGACTGTCAGAGCACAAACAGACCTGTGCTCTCCCAGGCCCCGAGTGGGAGGCTTGCTCCTCAAGTTCAGCTAAGTTCAGCTGGAAATAAGAGACATCTGCCTTTCCCCTGGTGCTGCGAGGAGCTCGGGGCCAGGGCTGCGTGGCAGGCTGGCTGTGCTGGGGAGCTGCTCTGCCCTGGGCGCTCGGGGCTGTTGGCTGCCTCTGACAGGGAGCAGGCAGGGCTCACCTGCTGCCAGGCACTGGCCCCTGTGTGCTCCCTCAGGTGAGGTTCTGGAGGCTGTGGCACTGTCCCGGGGCGGGTTTGCCCGGGAGCTGTTCCCTGTGCAGCAATGGGCCGGGCGGTGCCTGTCCCGGAGCCTGCTGGCAGGGGCTCTGCAGAGCTTGGCAGCAGCAGCAGGACACTGCTGCTCTCACAGGGGGGTCCTGAGGTGTCCCTGAATTCCTCAACAGCTCTGTAATGTCAGTGTCATTCTGGTGACTTTGGGTCACAGCCTGCCTTGCTCTCTCTTCGGTTGATTGTTCCAGGTTCCTGGGAGCACCCCGAGAGCAGCAGGGCCTTATCCGACAGAAGAGAGGAGGATTTACTTAGTTCAGTGTTAATTGGCTGGGCTTTCATTACAGCCCTGAATTGGGGTACTCGTTTGTAAGGCTGATGAGCCACGGTGAAGCAGGGGAGGAAGGCCAAGGGTGGGCTTGGTGTCCACTGCATGTGGGCTCAGCGCTGCAGATGGGAACTTGAGGGGGTTGCCTTTGTTCCCGGGAATCCCAAAACCTTCCCCAGCTCTTCTGGCTGCGTCTCCCTGTGTTAAGGGGGCGGCCCCTGGAGCAGTGGGGTGCTCTGAAGCTCTAAGTGGTGCAGCAATATCTTGTGTGGAAGGAATGGCTGAGGGGCAGCTCTGGCAGGGGTCTCTTGGCGTGACTGTGGATGGTGCCTCCGCTCAAACTGTTGGGATCTGCTTTGCTTAGGCACCGGCTGACGATGGAATTTGTAGCTGTTAAATTAAAGATAATTGCAGGCTTGGGAGGGCTGTGTGGTGACTACCAGAGGGGGTGGAATACGTGCAAGAAAAACGTGCAGTGGAGATTTAGCGTTAGTGGTGGGATCTAGGAGAGCTGGAAAATGAAAAAAGCCTTTTTCCTTCCTCGTGGCCCAGATCCTCAGCAGATGAATTGCCTCTCTGGGGTTCTATGTCTCGCCTGAGGCCTTTCCCAGGGGGTGTGGGGATGTGGCTGGACATGGGTTGGAGGTGCTGAAGGCTCCATCCCCGAGCTGGCCAGCCCTGGAGGCAGAGGCTGTGCTGTGGGGTGACACCCTCAGTGCTGCTGCTGGACCCCGGGAGCCTCCCGTGGCTCCTGAAGGGAAGCATGCCTTTAGTGACACGGTTGAAAGAGGAAAAGGCCTGACAGCAGTTGTTTCCATGACAACAGAAAGAATTGCCTGCAATATTTCAGCTCATCAGCCTGGGAGCAGCCTGATTGATAGTTACATACGCGTGGTGGGGAGAGAGCAGGAGAGGGGAGGCCAATTATATTGCATTTTCCTTGTCCTTGAGTGCCTGTGGCCACAGCAGCTGTGGAGGGCGGTTTTTCCTTGCTTTTTGTGTTTTCCAAGTGAGGATGACCTGCGTGTCCCTGGGAAGCACCTGCTGGCTGCGAGTCCCTGACCCTCCCTGTCCCAGGCTCAAAGCCTGTGCCGGGAGTGCAGGGAATGGGGACATCTGGCTCCCTGACTGGCAATCAGCAAATAGTTATTTACACTACAGAGAGTATCCTGGAGGGGAAGGAGAGAGTTGGGCAAACGTTTCCAGCACGAGTGATCCGCACTCAGGACGTTCCTGTCTTCCCAGACTGATGATCCAAGGCAAGACGTGCGTGGCTTTGGGATGGTCTCAGAACTATCCAGGCTTCAGGACGCTCAGTGCATCTCCTGTTGCCAAAGAGCTGAAAGTCAGTGCAGCTTCAGTCAGTACCCACTGGCAGGACTGTAGCATTTTTGGTTAGTAGCCCCTGGGAAATGTATTTTGGAGAAAATATTTGAACGTTCCCTTAAAAATAGATCCCCAGAGACAACAGATGCCAGCCTGCTGCTCATGAGGGAGGCTGTTCTCCTGGCTCCTGTTGGGGTTTCTTGATGATGCTTTCGCTTTGCAATATGAGCAGAAACATTCAAAATAGAAACACTGTGGTGTGATAAATGGAACAAACCTACAAGAATCCGTGATGCTTTGTCATCTCTCCCTGGGATATGTAAATGGTGCCGTTTACAGCAGTTTGAGCGTGCGCAGCCCTCTCTGCCTTAGTGCCCTTGGTGCAGCTCTGGGCCCTCTTTGTCCTCACCTGCAGCTGCCCCTCACTGTCGGGGGACACTTGGCCTTGGACCCCACAGCTGGGCAGTGCCGCGGTCTCGGGGACACTGCTGTGTGACTCACCTTGCCTCCCCCTTTCCACCCCTCATTTCCCAGCTTTCAGCCTGTGACACCCCACTGGGGGACAGGAGAAGGGACCTCAGGATGCCATTATAGGACGCCAGTAGCTGTTAGCAGTCACTGGCAGAGTCATGGCTGGGGTAGCAGGCACACACAGCCTGTGTCCCCCCACAGTGCTCCTGTGCCGTGGGGCTGTGCCGTGGGGAAGGGCTGGGGGGAGCTGCCGCTGCCGCCTGGGAAGGGGCCTGGAGAGGCTGCTGGGCCACAGAGGCCCATTACTCCTCTTCCCAGCTGGCTGCGAGGGAGTTCTCCCATGCCTTTTTTCCCTCCTCAGAGGTATCCCAGCACCATCAGTCTGTGCCATCAGGGACAGAGCCCAGCAATAACTCACTGTGGATGCAGGGGTGTAACTGTCCTCTGGGCAAGCACAGGATTAATTTCCCCCTCCCAAACCTGGGGTACACATGGTGGCTTCATGCCAAGGGAAAGATGGCTAAAAAGGCCTCCCAAACAGGCTGTGGACCGACTGCTGCTGGCCCAGGAATTAATTTCTGTGTGTAGGAACCTGACACCCTGCTCTGCGTGGTCTCTGTAACTTTCTCGCTCTTTCTCAGATGAGTTCAGAGTCTGCGTTGGATCCTCAGCAAATCCAAGCTTTTGACCAGCTCTGCCGGCTCAACCGAGGCACCTCCCGGGTACGTACCCCCCGTTTCCCTTCTGCTTTTGAACTGCTGACGGGCATTTTTCATGTTGCCAAGCCCGACACTGGCACTGGCAGCGAGGGCTCTGGCTTTTCTCTGGGGTTTGGTCTAGTGCTGGCACTCGGCTGTGGCACACTGCAAGGCTGGGGAATTCACTGGCAGGAGAACCACGGGAATGCCTCTGGCTTTGGGGCTGGGCCTGACAAGTGTCCATGGGGTGATCCCTTGTGGGTTTGTAACTAAGCTCCCCTCCAGGCACTGCAGTCCCGCAGTCGCTCCGAACGCTCCCCTCCCTCCTCCTGTGCCCGTGCTGTCCCAAGGAGAGCGCGGCTCCCTCTGTCCCTGCCATTTTCCTTGTGCCCCCTGCCTGTTTTGGCTGTGGTTGTTGGCACTTTCGGTTCTTTCCGGGTTTGTTTTTCAATGATGTGGCTTTAAAGCACCCTAAAGACCCCCGGAGAGTTGTTCGGTTGAGGACTGGTGTCCTGCAGGGAGCTCTGTGGGCTGACTCCGTGCCATCCGTGCCATCCGTGCCCCGGCTTACCCGGGTTAAGGTTTCTCTCACTGCAGCAGGGTCGGTGGTGCCCTGGGCTCTCTGTGCCCTGCAGGAGGGTGACCGGGGGGGTTTTCCTTGCAGCTGGCTCTCCTGACGGAGCTGGCACGTGGGGGCCACGGCGGCGGTGACAAGCACGGGCTGCTCAGCGTTTCCCACGGGGACCCGGCCACCAGCAGCGTCTTCCAGAACGAGAACTTCCAGCTGCACCTGACACCCCCTCCGCTGGCTGAGGAGTAGCTCCTGCCCCGGCCGGGCCGGCTGCCCCCGGGCCGTGCTGCTGGGGAGCCGTCCCACCACAGCACGGGATCCCCCCCTCTGCCTTCCCCAGAACCTGCCGTGCTGACCCTCGCTGGGCACTGCTGGGACGCAGCTGGGCCATGTCCCAGCTCTGCTTTGGCAGCCGTGGGGCAGCCGGGCTGGAAGCTGGAACTCCGGGACAAACCCCAGCATGGTGAGGCACAGGGAGGGCTGCCTGTGCTCACCCAGGGGCTCGTGGCAGCAGCGGGGACTTTTCCAAGTAACTGAGTCAGCTCCGCCCCGCCAGGGGAGCCTGTCCTGTGCCCAGAGCCCCCGTGACCCTGTGCTGTGCCTGGGGGCCACACCCGAGTTCTGTGTTCTGCTCAAAGCAGCTGTTCTGGTAAGGCCCGGCCCTGATAGCTCATGGCAGGGCACGGAATGGGCAAACCTGGAGAAGGCTGAAGAATGCAGGAAGTGACACCTGTGTGAGCAAACTGACCTGCACACGCTGTGTTCCACCAACCCATTAAAGAGGCCCTTGGTTGAACTTTCCTGTGTGACTTCTGCACTTCTGTGAGTGGGCTGCTGGTAAGAGAAGGATGCATCTTGTGCCTGTGGGTGAAGTGCAAACCTCCCCTCTCACCTCGTTGTCCCTGTGTTGGGGGCGGGAGGAGTGTGTGGGTAAAAGAAGCCCTCAGGCCCTTGGGGGCTGCAAGGGGTAGAGTGGGTGTGAAGGGCACTGATGGTCACAGAACCTTTAGCGCTTCACTCTCAGCACTACAACCCAGTGTTGGTGGGGTTTCTGTGCTGTCACACACACTCCTCCCCCTGCTCACTTTGGCACTGGCACTGGGGTGTTTTGGGGTGCCCTCGAGGTCCCAGCTGCTCCCAGAGCATGGCACTGGGTGGGTGTTGCTCTCCCTGCACACAGAACTCGGTGGCTGAGCCGTGCAGGGCTCACACGGAGTGGCAGGAACACAGGGCAGCACGGCTGCCTCCGAGGAGCACGGAAGCACCGGGCGTTGTGCAGGGCTCACCTGGGCAGGAGCAGTGCCCTGGGGCTTGTGGTGCCTTGTGTGCTCACCTGCTGCCCGTGAGCAGAACTACCATGGTGTGTGTCCAGCCTGCAGCCACACCTGGGCACAGGTAAGTCAGGGAGCTGAATTTGGCCACACATCAGCTGGGGCAGCTCTCTCCAGGTGAGTCAGAGCTGGGCACCCACCAGGGCCTGGTGTGCTCCCCCTGCTTATTGCCCTTCTCTGCCTGGCTCTGGGGGTGTGTCAGGGGCTGCCGTCTGAAGCCGTGAGCAGCCCTTCCTTTGCTGGAAGTCGCAGAATGTTTCCCTCTAGCACGGAAAGCCCACAGGCAGTCAGGACAAGGAGAAGGCCAGTTGTTCAGTATTTTATTCAAGAGGAAATATACACACACCTCTCCCTGGCAGGGGGAGCAGCCGGCCCAGGGCACAGCTGCGGCAGCACGGCCACGCCCGTGTTTGTGCAAAGGAAGGAGCCCCGTTCCCGTGGGAGCGCTCCCGGTCCCGAGCCGGGTGTGTGATGGAGCAGGAGGTCCCTGTGGCTGGGCCCTGCCCTCGCCAGCAGCCCCGCTGACATTTTCCAGGAACACCAGAAGGAAGAGGCAGCTTATTGTGCTTAAGACATCTGAACAAATCCTGGGTAGGAGACACTCACAGCTTGTGGGTATTGCTAATTACTTACAGTTAAGAGAGAATGGGTCCTGACGGGGACAGGACGCTGCGGCTCCTGCTTGCCTGCAAACAAGGGGAGCTGTGCCGGGCAGGGGGTCCTGCTCGCCTTCCCTGCCCTTGGGAAAGGCCCTGCTGCGCCAGCCCACCCGTCCTGCCCGGGAAGGAGGAGCCGTTCCCAGGGGAGGAAGAGCCTTCTTTCTGGGAGGAAAGCTCAAAGACGGGCCAGGCACGAGAGTGAGCTCCTTCAGCTCTTGACTCAGGTTACAATTGAAAGGTTAAATATGAATAAATGCTGTAGGTTTATACATAACGTTTCCTTCTACCTATGGAATGTGTCTGAATGGTCCAAAGACACCAAAATGTTGTTAGAAACCGTAGTTAGCCAAGAAAGACAACCCCGCCCTTAAAAATGAAAGAAATCCTATTTAGTTTTACTATGGCCTTTGTTTAAATGCCCTCATTAAAACAGAGTATTTTCAGGTGCCTTGTGAGAATGTATCCGTTCATGCAATGGCCCAAGTTCCTCGTTTCACAAGCATTGCACATTTTTATGTAAGTCATCAAAACTATAAAACCTATTATTTTTGTCCGAAAGTCTTAGTCTAAAAAGTTACAGCATTACTTTATATCCACCCATGGAAACTCCTAGACACGTGCATGTGCACAGACACACACTGTTGCCTAAATGTCTTCTAAAGATACTGATTACAAAGTGTATAAAATCGGGAATACATTGTCAGGATACAGTGAGAGATGAGCCATCCTCTACCACAGACTATAATCTAGGATCAGTCACTACCTGTACACGTTTATACAGCCTTGGATTCACCAGGGACTTGTGGAACGCAAACAGCAGCTACGCAGAGAGCGGCGGTAGCGCTGCGGGCACACAGGAGTTACCGGCTCCGGCTCCGCGGAGCTGCCTGGGATCTGACAGCGACATTTTTGTTTCCTTCGAGCAGGGCTGAAGCCGAGCCTCCTGTGAGACAGCTCCGCTACCTGCTGGGTGAGGGACCCCTGCTCCGAACCTGCTCCTGGACTGGGAGCCACGGAGCAGGAGCCAAAGCCTCCTCTCTCCGCTAGGATGACCTTAGGCTGTATTTGAACAAGCTCACACGCCTCCGAGCCCGTGGGCCACCTCCCAGGGGCCTCTCCATGCTGTCCCCGAGCTCTGCCGACACAGTGGTGTGGCTGGTAGAATTCTGTTTGTTTAAGCTTTGTTGTTCTTCAGGCAAACGCAGGCCCTGAGGCCATTTGGTCCTGAGTGTCCGGCACCAAAGAGCCCAGGAGGAGGCAGAGGCGGAGCCGAGGGCGGGTGTTCGGAGGTAGTCGCTTCCTTCGCCTGTCCTGGTACTCCCCAGTCCAGTGTGGTGTTGGTTAGATGGCCGTGCCCCACCTCTGCCTGCTCCCCCTCCTGCCCACCTGCGAAAGCCAGACCCCCTTCCCGAGGTCCAGGCGGAGAAAAGGGACCAGCTGCATTCAGGCAACTCGTCCCCCTCCAGAGCCAGACCTGCCTTCTCAGGAGCTTCCAGAGCCTGGCCTACCTCAGCAGCTGCTCGGTGCATAGCCTGGAGAAAAGTTGGAGGCACTTTGTGCGTTCTCTAGCCTGCCTTTCCAACCTGCTGGAAGCGTGGTGCCGACAGCCTCGGGGAAGGGTGGCACCAGCGCCAGGGAAGAGGCTGGACGAGGCGCCGGGACCGAGACGGGAGGAGCCTCTCGTAGCTGTTTGAGAAGGAGTGAGGGCACCTCGGTTTGCTGCTCCAGGCGCACACCCCCTGCGCTCTGAGGGCTCCCTGCCAACAACCCGACGGGTGGAAACATCTCGAGTGGCACGTCCTCATGTGAGAAGTTGTGGGGGGGGGGTAACCCAGACCAACAAAAGGGCCTATTTCTGCTAGAAAAGTCTTTGAGATTTGTCGCTACCTTACGTGCAGACGTGGGAGAGCTGATCAGGCTGAGAACGCGTTAAAATTGCTCAGGCTGCTGCTAGTTCACCATGTGTAAGTCCCGTGACCGCGCTCCCATGACAGGAATCTGAAATATCAAGTGCACTGGAAAAAAGGGATTGTCAGAAAAAACAGAAAATAGAAATACTACAAAAGCAACATTACTGAGAAGGAAGCGGACTGAGCCGATGCCGACTTGTGTGGTTACACAGTGGTTTCTATAGTCTCAATCACTTCCATCTCGCACTGCGAGGGCGACAGGAGCGGGCACTCGTCCGGCTCCCAGCTGCTATCCGGGCTGTAATCTTCCTCTGAGCTCAGCTCGGCCACCCCCTCCGTGTCCTCGTCACACGACTCCACGTAGTGAACCCCCACCGCGTTGATGCCGGAGTCCTCGGAGCTGGAGGGGGACGAGCAGTGCTCTGTTTTTGGTGTATTGCTCTCCTTGGCGATTAAGGCGTTGCGGACGGAGCCCTCGTCGGGCTTCGCCCTGTGCGGGGCGGGCGGCTGGCGCTGCACGTAGCACATCTTGCCGTTGATGCACTTGACGCGGTAGTTGTCGATGAACAGGTCGGCGATGGTGCAGAACTGCGGCGCCTCGGGCGGCAGCGGCGGCTGGAACGCGGGGGCGAACTTGAGGAAGTGCTCAGTGAGCGACACCGAGATCTGGATGGTGTTGGGCGACTCCCGGGGGCGGACGGGGATCTCGGTGCTGGGGAGCTGCTCCACGGGCGTCATGGGCTGGTAGACGTATTTACCTGTGGGGACACAGAGGAGCAGCGGGTAAAGGTTGTGCTCTGGGAGTTAGAACCGAAGCGATGGCGTTGGCGCCCTCGGACGCCACCAACAGCTCCTTGCTGGCTGCAGCCGCTGCTTCTCTCGCAGCCTCTCCGGGTACGGATCCTCTGACACCTCGTGCTGCAGGTAAGCGCCTCCTCCTGTACCCCAGAGCTGCTCCTCTCCCTGCCCTGCCTCGGGGACAGCTGTAGGACGTGACTAACCCTGGAGGATTGATTACAGGGGCACAACTCCGTAGCCATGCAGTGGGAAAGACGCCAAGTCTGCCCACTCCACTTTCCAGGAGAAAGGAAGCTGACAAGATTCTCAGAGGCTTTTTCCCCCCCACTGAACACGTCGTGTAAGTTCTAGCTTACGTCTTTACTACAACGATCAAAATTTAATTGTATTATTATTATTCCAGTGAATCTCCTTGCACGTGTTCCCATGCTCTTCATTTCTGGGGACTAAATCGCGTTTTTCCATATTATAAGCCAGGAGGTCATACACGACCTACAATTAGAATTTTAAGGCAGAAAATAAGGGAATTTCTAAGCTATAGAAATGCTTTTGGCATCTTGATTATCTGGTTAAGTAGTAAGAAAATAGGATTATGTTGGTTATATTGAGCAGAACAAAGTGTGAACTGAACATCTTCACTAAAAGAAATAAATAAGAGAGCAGAAAATTGGGACTATGTCAGGAAAAACTGAGAAACCCGAGGCTATGCCTAAGACTGTAAAACGCTGCATTTTATTTGCATGAAGCCTCTGAAAGATTCATGTCTCCCCAGGGGCTCATCCGCTGGGAAAGCACAAATTTCCAGAAGCCTTGTGAGTAGTGGGGCTGCCGGAAGAGTTTTGCTGCGCTCGCCGCAGATCCCGCTTTGCACAGGCACCAAAGGCAGCAAAGCACGGAGGGGCTGCGCGGCGCCTGGAGCTCTGCAGGTGAGGGGCAGGACGCTCCTGCGCTAAGGAAGGCTGAGCGCTGGTGCGTTTCCAGCTCAGAGGCAGGTGCAGCCTTTTTTCCCTGAATTACCCATTCCTTCGGGAGAATGGCTGGCGTTGGGAGGGACCTTAAAGATGCCGGAGTTCCAATCCCCCTGCCGCGGGCAGGGACACCTCCCGCCAGACCAGGTTGCTGCAAGCCCCGGGGAAGGGCTCGCTCCCCCTGCAGCGCCTCTCCGCAGCAGAGAATTCCCCCTGAGGCTGGGGATCCCTCCCAGCCCTGGGAAGAGGGATGAGAGAGATGCCGGCGCTCCGGGGCCCACGCACAGGCTGTGCTCTGCCAGCTCCGGGACGTCACCGGGAACCTCGAGCCCCGGGAAGGCTTTTCCCACCCCGCTGCGCTGTTGGGAAGGGAAACGGCTCACGTGAAAGTCGGCTGCGACTTCCAACCCCCGCAGCCCAAGGGCAGGGAGCGCAGCAGAAAAGCCGCGGAGCCGAAGGAAGAGCTCCGGAGCACGGGAGAGGCTCCAGGCACGACGAGGGAAAAAGCCCACCCGTGCGCCATGGGAGGAGAGCGCAGACAGAGCTGGCAGCAGAGGGAAGCGTGTGAATGGCTCTGACCAGCTCTCCTCGAATACCTCATCCAATGTTTTCTCCCTACGATCTGTGGAACGGTAATCGTTGACGGAGCCACGGGGAAAGCTCAGTGACAACAAATCAAGCTTTCCCCCTGTCTGCTTACGGCTGGATGACAGAAAACACAAAGCCATCCTCCCCACATCCATCTCTTTACCGTGGTGTAGCTCCTAAACCCGCTGTGACTCAGAGGAACGAGCGCTGGCATCCAGCAGCTGCACGCTCCAGCCACAGGCAGAGCGCAGCTCTCGCTCCCCCAGCACAGATCCTTGGTTCTGGCGGTCTCTGAGCAATGGGGTCCCTCGGAGGTTTCTCAAATCTTGTGGACAGAACTTCCCTAGGAAGCTGCTCACCCTCACAGCCACAGCAGCAGCCCACGGCTTCCTGCCATCTGCTGCTTCCCAGAAATCCTTCTGTGAAATTAGTGAACATTAAATATGCCACTGCCTTGCAAAGCCCCACAGCTGATGATTACTGTGCTGCTGGCTGGGATAGTGTCTGATAAATTCAGCTCATGGAAACTGAAGTGCAGCCTGCCCTTGCCTGAAACCATGATTCTCTATTTATCCATAGATTTGGAGTGCTTCCGCGCGGGCTCCTCTGACAACCAATGATAAAATAAACCAGATACTGGTGAAAAACATTTCTTCAGCTCAATTCTGTGCCGCCTCTATTTGAAGAGTCCAAGGAAGGGTCCAGTGAAGATTTTAGCAGGATGAAGAAAAAAGGTGTCTGTACAACAGGACTCTGTTTTTTCACTTCAAACGGGCACCACGTGCTGGCAGAAGGCTGAGGGATGCTGGGAACAGAAAGCGATGGATTTAAGCCAAGGAAGCTTACAGCATGGGCACGGAATGGTAAAGCAAAGCCTCCTCAGTTTGACTTTCTCGGTGGTTGTTTTTCCCCTTTTGGGAGAAGAGGAGGAGCGGCGGCCGGGGCAGCCAGGAGGGGCAGGGAGCTCAGCCGGTCGTTTCCCCGCTGCAGCCGCACTCAGCAGCTCCCTGCGCGCCCTGGGGCTGCCCCGCTGGCCCTAATTCCAGGGCAGGAGCGCAGAGCGGCCGCTGCCTCAGCACGGGACTGCAGAGCCGGCCTGAGGGACCTCACGGGGCCCAAACCTTCCTCACGTTCCAAGGACAAGCTCTGCCAGGGTAAAGCACGAATCGGCCACCACACAACAAAGAGAATTTTCTGCGTTAACCGATTTCTGCATTTCTTTAGACTTCTGCTACAAGTTCGTCAAGTCTTAGCTGCTTTTAGAGGCAATTTCAGACAGATTAAACTTGTTTCAAAACACGACCAGGTGCTCAGAACTGGGACTGTCAGATTGGATCATGGACGGTGCTGCGCTCACGGCCTCGGTTACCACCCCTCACCCTACATAATGCATGGAAACACATCAGCCAGGATGCAACCTATGAAAAATAAATGCAGAAATTAGAAGTAAGATTGCCCCTCACCCCTGCAGCTTGCAGGATTGCCAGGGCTGGCTTTTTCACTGGAAATGCCCCTAGAAGCATAAGTGCCCAGGTTCTCTTACAATCCATCTCAATCTGATCAAACGCCCGTGGAAACCAACAGCAATATTTCTGCTGACTCTGAACAGCTGGCACCATTCTGTGATAAAACAGGACTTCGAGCACCTATTCTGCTCCATCCCATTTAATACACCAGCTCAGAACTCACTGCCTATTTATTCCAAGCCAGCTGAAGAGCTCTGTGACTGCGCTGTGCTGATGAACGCTCCTGTAAATGACAGTGTTCTGCAGAAAGACGGATGTCACACAAGACACCTCATCCCAGGTTGTTTCCCGGGTCACTTCCCCTCCGCTGCCTGTGCGGAAGGCGGTGAAGGGAAAATGCTGCACGTGTCAAACACATGTCCAAAAATCAAACTCCAAATCCTGTGAAAAGAAATTTGCTGCATTTGCAGAAGTTTGGGAAGTTCTGGTGCACTTTAAGAGCTGCTGTGAAGAGGTGCCACAGTTCTGGCTCTGCACTTCCACCACCGCGGCAAAAGGGCTCAGGGGAAACAAGAGCCTGCTCCTCTCCTGGGAACAGGGACTGTGTGAATTCAGGCTCTGCCAGAATGACTGCAATGGTGACTCTTGGGTGGCCATGAGAGCCGCTGCCTGACAGGCGAGAGGATGAAATGAGAGACCCCAGGAACAGGTCTATAAGCTACACTTGGACATTTGTCCCCCTGAGCCTGCTCCGTGCTCCATGGTGGCGTTATCCCCCCCCAGCACGGCTCCTCTGTCCGAGCCCTCGCAGCGACAGCAGCCCGGGCACAGCGAGAAAGGGACGATTGTTCCTCCGTGTCTTCAGCTGGCCCTTGTGCCAGCACACCAACCAAACCCTCGGGGAGCTGGCACCCGCTGCAGCCAACACTCAACTGCAGGACAACTATTCAAACACGTCCAAGGAAGTGAGTGCTGGGCAGTGCTCATCTCCCTGTTGCTCTGTGCACAGGAATAGGATTTCTATTGCCAAATCAGATGGATGCTGTTCCCCAAAGCCTTGGCTCCGTGCCTCCGGTGAGCCTGCCAGCAGGCTAAGGCAGGATCCAGCAGAGCAGGGAGCTCCACCATCACCTGCACATCTCCAGCAAACTCGGGCAACTTGGAAAATTTTTTACGTTTGTGGCACTGATAACCAGAGCTATGTGGCTGATTGACTGGAAGCTGTATTACAGAGCCTCCTGCTTCCAAAACCCCAAACCAAGCCTTGAGAAACAAGCCACGAGGTCATTTCTCTCTGATTCTTTGCTAATTGGGCAGTCTGCACGCATCCTCACCAAACAGACACAAAACAGCAGCAATTTCCGTGGCTAATACAAAATAACTTAACCATGAAATAAGCAGAGGTGCTGCTGGAAAATTTTCTTTTCCACCTCCCTCCATCCCAGCATTCTGGTTTACCTCTAACACTCATTAACGTGCTTGGCATATAGAAAAGAAAAAAAACTCCAGCTTTCAGGAGGGAGGTTTCTCATAACAGATTCTCAAGTTTTACCCTCTCAAAATGCTACTTTGGAGGAGTTAGTCCTTATAAATAACACCATGGATTGCACTGCGCTTCAGGAAATGGTAAGAGAGAGCTGTGGATCTTACCAGTCTAAGTCAGCAATACATACCACGGATATTTGTTCGCATGCAAGGCATTTAGACATCTATTAACCGAAAGATAAAAGCTTTTTTTCATATGCATTCTTCCCCCTGCAGCTGCTGGAACAAATATTGCTACAGCCTCCCATCTGCCAGCTCATCTATCTCCAAAAATCATCAAGGTTAACGAAGACCTGCTGCTGGCAGGCTATCGAACGTGGCCTGGCTCGGCTCAGGAACTGCTCCCGTGTGGGCTGAGCGCTTGGGGAAGTCCCCAGCGGAGGTGGGCTGAGGTGAACTGGCTCCGATCCCAGCGGAATGGCCACGCCTTTGGCTGCGGGGGATGCTCCCGAGGGGCTGGAGCTGTGACCCCAGGGCACAGTGCATGGCTGCCACGGGCCCCCAGTGAGGGCGTGGAGGGAGGTGTCCTGTTCTCCAGCAGGGAGCTGCTCCCTGAATGCTGGGGACTCGGTGCTGCCTGGACATACACCTGTGAAACAGCACCAGCCATCCCTCCTTGTGAAGTCCAGTGGGATTCTCACTCCAGCTGTGCCAGACTCTCCTATTGCCACTCGCAACCCTGCCAAAAATTCAGCTCACACGGGAGGGGAATTGGTCCCACTATGAAGAACATAAAACCCCTCTAATTAAATACCACACAGCTCTGAAGGAGTGAAGGCAAAGGAAGCATTCATAATGCATGTGTGACAGGAGACAGCGCTGCCTTGGAGGGGTTCCACGTTATTCCGAGGAGAGCTCCCTCCACAGCTGTTCCGTGTGTGGAAACCTTGGAGATGAGCTTCTCGAGCGCTGGCTTTCCTCACAGCAAGACATGGAGAAGAACCAGGCGCTCTTGCGGCGGCCCTCGCTCCACATCCCCTGGGTGTGGCAGGAGAGCCGGGTCGGGCTCTCGGGGAGGCGCCGGGGGACGCGGCAGCTGTGTGGCACCTGGGGACAGCGCCGGGCCGGAGCGCTGCCCTGCCGCCGGCGCTGGCACACACAGCGGCCCCGGGACGGGACAAAGGATGTCACACCCACCGGGGTGTCCAGGGCCCCCCAGGGCCGCGGGTGGCACGGGTTCACCAGCCCAGCCTGAGGGCACGGGAAGGAACCAGGCACGGATTCAGCGCTGGCACAGCAGAACCTCGGGGCAGGGGAGGGTTTCCTCCTTCACGGACCAAAGCAAAGCTCGCCGCACACCCTGGACAGATCTGTGCAGGGCACTCGGCACCCTCAGCCTGCTGGCGCTGCCCACCACAGCTGCTCTTGCCAAGTGCCAGCAGAGCAGAATTCCATCGAGAAGTGTGATGGTGGGCTGAGCACCTGCCTGGGGCTGCTGCCTTCCAGCCCTGCCGGCTGAACAGCGGGCAAAATGCCTGCTCTGGCCTTCCTCCTCCTCCTCCTCCTCCTCCTCCTCTCTCCAGTCACATGCACAGCTTGGAACAACAAACCCTTGCAAACATGGGCTGCCCTACCCATGAATACTCGCCGAGGACTATCACAACTCCAAACCACACTCAGAGCACAGTACTAACTTTTCCAGAGGGGCGAGAACAAACGGAAGGGGACACCTGGAGCACATTTACAGATGGCACATGTGAAAAACCCCGCTGCTCGCCCAGCCTGCCCTTCTTTGGGATGTATGGGATAGACATCGTGTCATATCCAGCAAAACATCACGGGCTGCGTGGTGAAGGGAAGATGTGGCATGAGCCACCAGAGGAAATGGAAAACATTTCAGGACACTGAGGCACTGCCAGATTTCCAGGCTCAAGTAGAGCTGAACCGGGCCGTTGGTGGTTATAAAAAGGCATAACTGAAATGATTGTCCACCCTGAAGAAGCCTTGTAGATAAAGATATGCAGCACCTCAGTGCAAGTGATGTTTCTGCCTTGCACTTTGTCCAAACAACTTTGGAAAAGCACTGGGATTGCTCAAACAAATCTCGTGTGTGGGGAATGCAAACAGAACATCCCGCGTACCTGCAGGAATTCTGGCAGAACCAGAAGGCCCAGTAAGGGATCACAGAAGAGACTCCAGGGGCACAAATCAACTCGGCAAAGGAACGACAGAAAGAGAAGCCCCGCAGCAGGACCGGAGCGGGCTGGAAGTGCAGCAGGAAGGGCCGGCAGGCTCTGCCCGAACAGAAATGGATCTCTGCAAACGGCTCCTTCCCACAGGAGCACCTCCATCCCAGCACTAATGGGTCCATCCCGTTCCAGGCACAGGCAAGAACCAGTCCAGCGATGTTTTGGCCAGCTCTGAGAGAGCTGCCAGCTCTCTCCTGTGGAGGGGAGGTGTTCCCTCCCTGCTGCACAGCCAGACAGCTGTGCCAGCCCCTGACTCGACGCTTTTCCCAGGAAACCAACACAGAGGGGGAAAAAAATCAGAAAGTTTTTCCTCATCAAATTTGTATTTTAATGCCCTTTTGTCTTGATCTGTTTTAAATACAAAAAGGATCATGACAGTACATGCTGTGAGCTGTCTAAGCCTTTGAGGAGTTTCTGTGCACATCAGCTTAAGAGCAGGTAACGCTTAAATGCAAACAGACCCTGGAGCTTCCTCCATCATCCCTGCTCTTTCCTCTCATTGCTTACACGGATTTACTGGACTTAAAGAAAAAGCAACCCCGAAGGCTTGAGAGATGTTCCATGCAGCCATAAACCCTCTTAAAGGGGCCGTATTTGCTCACTAACCCTTGTAAGGGAACACAATGCCAACACCCAAAAAGGCAGTGAGCAGCAGCATGCACCACGTGTGTGTTCTGGAGGAGCTCTTTCCTTTCAGTATCTGGAGAGGGTCACCCCTCCCACAGGTGCTCCATGCACTAACCCCAGCTCCATGCTGGCTTCCAAAACCACGGGAGCACCGGCATGGAAAGCGTGGCACAGCCCTGGTGACCTCCACCAGCACAGCAGCTGGGCAACACCACCCAAGCTCCGAATCCAAGGATCTTCATCTTCCAACATCCCTTCCAAACCCACCCCCAAAGGCCAGAACAGCCACTTCTTACACATTCCCCTGAGAAATTTTATCCCCCAAGTTACACTAGATATTTTTAAAATTCAGGAGAGAAAATAGCAAAAAATGGCTTAGTGCTAAATATTTATTCTACAACCCCATCCCTGTGCACCATCTGCTCGAGCTTCAGCAGCCCATGGTTTCCATGCAGCCAGTCAGTGTACTGATATGGAAACAAAGCAACACAAGCACGGCTCCGTGTCAAACCACCCAGGAAACCGCGGCGTTGCCTGAAGTCAGAGGCACCAGGGACACAAGCTCCGGTTGTCTCCCAGGTGTGTGAGGTGTGTGCTGCAGGGGGGCACCCCGAGCCTCTGCATACGATGGAATGCTTTCTTGGGAATTCTCAAATCAGCAGAACAGCTCACCACGTCCTTGAGGGAAAAGCCCTCTCCAAAGACCTGCACTCTGCACCCGCAGGGGACGGCTGGGGCAGGAGGTTGGGCTTTGCAGCTTGGAACAGACACATCTCTGTGGCCACGGTGTTTTCCTGGTGGCCGACAGGAGAAACAACGGCCCATGGGATGTGCTGTACTTGTGCTGCTCCCTTCCTGTGGCCAGAGCCCGGGATCTCCTCCTGGCACATCATCCGTGCAGTGGCCGTCCAGGAGCAGGAGCCTTCAGGCTGCCCGCCACCACGTTCCTCAGCTTTGGTGCTGGCAACAGGGTCCTTGTTCCCAAGACACTCTTTTAACCCTCATCCCAGTGCCGTTCCTGGTGCCTCACACACATCTCCATCCCCATGCCATTCAAACCAAGCTATTTCCATCACAGACCTCTAGAGAAACCATTTCTGGGGAATTTAAAGGATGCTCTCCCTGCCTGTGCCCAAAACACGACCCCACGTGGAGCTGAGGAGTGCGAGTATGGGCACCAACACTCCCCTTGGAGGGGTGTGGGATCCAGCAACACTGCACAAACAAATAGAGGCCCAAGTACCACCACTGGAGGTGGAGCAGGTGGGTATCACACCAAGCCATTGTGCCACACGGTGCCACTGCAGGCAGGTGACTTGGAGCACCTGGACAGCACAGCTGGGAGCACACACAGCTCTGTGCTGTGGCAGGGTGAGCCACTGCTGGCAGAGGTGAGAGCATTGCCCTTGGCTTCACAGCCAGAGAGTCAAGGTCCCACAGGACCGGCTGGAGAACGGCTCCTGTGCCAGCAGATCAACGTCCAGTGGCACAGGGAGGGAAAACCAAGCAAAAGGTGAGTGTCCCCTTCCACCTGCCCTGCCTACAGCTAGGCTAATGCTGGTGGGCTGCAGGAAGGCTGCAAGAGCTGGTCAGTCCACCCTGGCACACCTGATGCTGTCCCAGCCTTTCACCAGGGACGGGGCACGAGTGAGTGAGTGAGTGAGTGAGTGAGTGAGTGAGTGAGTGAATGCAAACACCCTGAGTGGGGCTCAGGCTCAGGAAGGCACTGAAACCCAACCAGGCAGCCCCGCAGCGTGGAACAGCCAAGCACCCCGCCTGGAACAGCTGCAGTTGTGCACCAGCACCGTGTGGGAGGGAGAGGGACAGACAGAGCCTGGCACAGGGCTGGGCACAGCGGGGAGTCATTTCAGGGCTGGGTGCAAGTACACAACCAAACAAGCAGCCTTGAGAGCAGACGTGTGGGCTCTCGAGCTCCGCAGCCACCAGCGAGAACAAGAATACAAATGCATGCCTCTTGCTGAAACTGTTTTACAACATAGGTTATGTATAAATTCCAACTGTTACGTGGCCTAAATTAAAGTGTGGCTATGTTAAAAACAAGGCCCAGTTGCCAAGCAATCAGTTTTCACTTTCCCAGTAGGTTTTTGACTTCCATCTATGTGAATATACTCAACTATTGGCAAACACATCTCCAAATTGCACGAACTGCACTTCTTGAGTTCTGTGATCAGTCACTACATAAAAATTGATTAGTGGAAGAATCAAAGCCATTACGAAAACATACTCTGTATCTTGTGGGCAGATAAATTCATGGAGGTGCTGGAAGAAAAACCACAATACATTAAACCAGGGTCACTTTATATGCAGAGAGAGAGATGCTCTACCTGGAATCCAATCTACTGTCACCCAGCTTTTGCATTAGTATAAGCCTGTGCCATCCATCAGCAGCTAAGCCCACACTGTCACAGCTCTCGTTCAGGCACATCTTACACTGTTTGTGAGTAAAGCATTTTGCTCTTTATCCTTTACAGAAGCACAGTTTTCTAGTGGAGCCTCACCAGCGTGCAGAAGTGAGTTACCAAGGCTGGCAGTGAGTCATGGAGTGCACGGCAGCACCGGTTAAATCGAGAGCCGTTACATAAGAGCACCCCAAGATGCCCCTGCTCTGCAAGCCCGGCTCTGCCGCTTGCGGCAACGCGAGCGGTGACAAAACGCGGTCCTGATGGGCACGCAGGTGCTGCCAGGAAATTGGAGGGCCTGTGCCAAGCACCTGAGAGGCCTCTTCAGTGCTTCCAGCAGACGTGAGCAGTGTCGGCTCTGCGGGATGGAAGTCACAGCGACGACAATCTTGTGACTCAGTCTCATGGGACAGCGCAAGGCTATGGCCACAGGCTGCCACTTAAGACCCATGAAACATCCATCAAGAACCACAAGGGGAAGGATGATGTGACAGCAGGCACTTTTGCATCGGGCACTGGCATTAAGCAGGCTCACGGACTCAAGCTGGCAAACAGATTCCCTCACCTGCAGAGTCCAGGAAGGAAGCGACACGCTCGCCACAGGCACTGAGCTCCACGCAGATTTTACCTTTAGGCCGTTCCTCTGCAGTGAGGAAAGTGCCAGCAGCCCCTCGCCAGCAGGAAGCCCTCTGAGCAGGAGCACAGGCCCAGCCCTCGCTGTGCAGGGTTCAGGACACCCTGAATTCGCAGACAACCCCA
Organism: Mohoua ochrocephala; assembly: GCA_013398855.1. Classification (NCBI taxonomy): domain Eukaryota; kingdom Metazoa; phylum Chordata; class Aves; order Passeriformes; family Acanthizidae; genus Mohoua; species Mohoua ochrocephala. The sequence continues at coordinate 36,535 of VZTA01012787.1, read as the reverse complement.
CCAGCTGACGAGACGCAAGATTAATGAACTTTTTCTTCAGAAGTACTTGCTTCTGTAGGAAACATCCCCAGCCTTGTCCTTTCAGGCTTCACAAAACCAGCACTTAACCCTTCAAGCAGCCACAGAGGAAGGGTGTCAGTTTATCTGCCACTCTCAGAGGCTCTTACCAGCAGATCACTGAGTTTGGGGCAAGCAGATATAATTCTTCATGAATTATGCCTCTCAGGTGGACAGACAGATTACAGAACAGCCTCACAGTCATGCATGACGAAGAGTTTTTGGCCGGCAGGAAGTGTTTGGGTACACAGATCCCTTTTTCTTAGACTTCTGGAGAAAGAAGTGCAGTGATTTCTGTTCAATCACCTATGAGCTGTACACAGGAGTCAGTCCTACGAGACACGCTGAGCAAGGAGCCTGAATTCAGAGATTTTCCTGTGGTCTAATTCTGTTAAGTGGTATCTGGGCCTTTGTTAATAATAATAGAACATGCACGTCTCTAAACATTATAGTAAGGATTCAAAAGGAATGCCAGCAGTTCTTCCAGAGGCGCTGACATTCCCACAGGGTACCATGGACCGACACACGTGGCTCCTCTCAGCAATGGTACATTCGTACTGGGATTTCTAGATTATAACTAAAACCCGAGGAACAAAATGCCACCCAGGTCTGGGATGGTGCACCCATAAAAACTGGCACTGTTCACCCTTAGAGTAACACTTTGGAATATATTTAGCTGACACTCTTTCCTTGGTTGTGTACAGCTGAGTGAAACGAAGCTGGAATATCACAGCTCTTCAAAATACAGGTGAAGAGAAGATCTTGCACAGCCACAGGCAACAAATCCTCATTAAAAGTCTTTTCCCATTACGAGCTGCAACAGCCACCTTTCTGCAGCTCCTGCCTGGCACTCAGCATAGCGCCTTGCTCTGTGCACAAACGCTCTGCCCGGACACGTGGACTTAACAGGATGAACGTTCAAATCCTTTTCACAGCAGAAGTAAATTAAAAACGCCTCTTTCTCCCAGGATTTGTCGTCATTCTCCCTCTAGACCAAGCTGTGTTTTCTGGGAATTCCCAGCCCTAGAGCTCCTAGCCCCACTGCTCCACTCCTCTTTAGACAGAGTTTTCCATTAAGAAAAACGTATGAGCTCCTCCAAATACTCAGAATCTCAAACATAAGCATGCTACAACTCCCTTTCCCCGTTTATCCAACAAATCAGTCCTCAGGATGTGGTTTTGCCCTGTGGAACAGTACTGCTGGAAATTCGAGTTGCCATTGCCACTGCCAGGCTGGCTGCTTGCAGTGAGCTCCAGCCCACACCACGTCAGTCAGCCAGGGCAGAGCACAGAGCACCGGAGCCCCGCTGCCCTTCTGCTCCCTGCTGGACGTGGGAGCGAGTTTGGAGCCACCGAAAACCAGCGTAAGGAAAACCCACTGGAACGAGAGCAAGGCTTGTGGAGATGGAGGGTGCAGGCTGTGCTGCAGAGCACCCCAGGGCTGGGGCTGCTCCTCTAACACGCAGGGATCGACGGACGCTGGCTGCAGGCAGGCACAGCTCCTCTTCAGACCCCCGAGCCCTATCAGGGGGCACCTGAACTCCTCCCCATACCATCTCAGCTCACTGACCAGCTCTGTCACAGGAAAGCAGGGCTGCCTCACTGATTCCCTGCTCACAGTTCCCACGGGCAGACTGGGGTCTGAATAATTACACAGGCTTGGGAGATTGTCAGAGCCCCTGCTGATGGCTTCTGTCGCTGGAGAGGGGGAGAGGCACCTTGGAAATGCTGCTGGTGTGCACAGAGCTACTGAAATGCTGCGCACATCACTGTGTGGCAGGGGAAAATGCCTGCACCTGGGCAGGTGTGTCCCTGCCAGAGAGCAGGCGGGAGCTGCCATGGACACACCACACCGTTGTCTCTGGAAGAAGTTTCATTGAGGACGGCCTCGACAGAGACCTTTCACCAGCTTTGTGCGACAGACAACAAACGTTTTCATTTTAAAATGTTATAAAAGAAAACCGCTAGTGATTCGAGCAGAGAAGAACGCGAGCAGCAGTATCGGCTCAGAGCACAGCCAGGTGCAGTGACTGTGCTCATTTACCTCGCTCCCTGGCTGCAGCTGTGGGCAATGGATAAGGGATAACCCCCTCCCCTGGCCAGCACACAGCTGGGACCGATGAGACCCCACCCACACGGACTGTGCCTCTGCTGGGTGCCCTCAGACACCCTGAGGAAGCAGTGGAGCTCTGAGAGCCAAGACAAACCCTGGGCTGCCTGTTCAGGTGAACAACAAATGCAAATACACTCTAGTTCTACATCCCCAGAATGCTGCTGGCACGGCCAAACTCAGAGAAGCCCTTCTCCCCAAAACCACCCGGCAAACGCGTGCCCTTTGTGTGTGCCACCCGTCGCACAAACCCATTTTCTCCTCTTGGCTGAAAAATGACAATTCCTTGGATCTCCTGCCAGGCCTGCCTGACCTCGTGCAGAACCTGCCAGGTCTGGCTGCAAACTCCAGCCTCACAGTGCCACAATTTGTGATGCATGCCAGGAGGCGGGAAGCTAATCCAAGGCACACCTACAAGTGCTATCCACCACCCAGCAAACTGCAAGGATGGGGGAGCAGGTGTATTTTTTAAAACCTTTCCTGCCACCACGATCTTGTTCCTTGCCTGAGCCTGGCAACCGTGTTCCCTTCCTGGCCACCCAATGGAGATCTCACGCTTTCCCCACGCTTGGTTTGTTTCCTTGTACAGGGTCCAAACAGCTGAACCCGTAAAAGTGGTGGAACTGAAATTTATTTGCTGCATTTACTTTTCAATAGAAGATATGCAAGAGGCTTTAAGGAGCTAAAAGCTTGTTCTTTTGATGCTGAATTGGGGGGGGGAAAAAGCATAGAAAGGCTAATACAAGGTGGCACAATTACTGTCTATTGATGCAACTGCTGTGGAACCACGATTCCTCATGTATTATTGATAATTGCAGCATAATGTTCCGAGGGGTTTGCAGGGTGTTTAACAGAATGCAAAATATTCAGATTACAAATGAACCCAGTTGCAAGAGAATGCTCTTAATTGTATCAAGCCTGATGCCTTCTCTCACAGTTAATTCTTAGGAAGTAAAATTAGCCAAATGCAGTCAAAGTGCTGCTGTCAGGTCAGGACAGATGCAACCCCGAGGATCTGATCCCTTCTGACATAAGCAGGTACCACCTCAGAGCCAGCAGCCTCACAGCCAGCATCAGTGCAAATCACAGCTGCAGTGGAAATCCCGAGGTGAGGAAAGGGAGGCAGGCACCTTGCTGCAGACCTGCCTCTGGCGTGTTTTCTCTGCCGCTGGAAAAAGTAGATCGGAGTAATTTAAGGCTCTCAGCTTGCATCTAATAAACAAAACCTCACAAGGCTGTCAGAGGGGAGGGGGGGGAGGTGAACAGGGGGCTGCCACCCTGGCAAAGAGAATGCACGCAGGGCACAGAGCAGGCGGGAGAAATGTGGGACAAGCACAGGGGCTGAAGTCAAAACCACCTCCTGGGCCGACGCCTTCTCCCCTGCTGGGAAAAGGACTCCGAAGCTCGAGCCCTCACCCTGTTTCCACGTGGAGACCGGAGCCGGCAGAGCCTCCCGGCAGCAGGCAGGGGAGCGGTGTTGTGGACAGCCACCGCAGCAGCTTCGAGGCGTTCCTGCGCTCCCGGGCAGAGCCCGGCGGCTCCAGCGGCAGCCGAGGCAGCCCGGCATCCCCCCATCGCACAGGCACACCCGTCCTGCACGTTCTCCGTGCACCTTTGACGGGGGCTGGACCTGGGTTCAGAGCTCCCCATCGCACAGGCACACCCGTCCTGCACGTTCCTCGTGCAGCTTTGACGGGGGCTGGACCTGGGTTCGGAGCTCCCCAGGCACGGAAGAGCATTAGCAAAACACCCCGCAGGGAAATCCGCTCCCCATCAAGCCCGAAACAGACCGAAAAGGACCTAAAATAAACTCCAGGCTTAGCCACAGAAGTCGTACAGGCACCCAGGGCAGCTGAGGCTCTCGGAGCTGTTTGGATCCACTGAACAGTCTCCCGGCCAGCTATTATTGCCCTTTGACAGACAGAGAAACACACGAGGTAAAGAAAGTGCCTACAGTGCTGCTCACTTCCGAGCATGCCGACCACGATGGCTTTGGGGAATCCAGACTGGGTTCTTTCTCCATTATTCCTTCCATGGCCAAGTGGCTCTGCAACGCTAAATTGCTCCTGTCACTGAAGTAAGCAGATGTGATCCTGAATACACATGAGGAGACAATCTCCTCATCATGGCATGGTGAGTTTTTGTAATTTCGCAGTTTAAGTGCACTTTAACCGAGTTGACATTCTCCAGGACCTTGGCCACTGATGGAAAATAATACTTCAATGGCCCTTTTAATTGATGTAGAGCTTCCTGTACCCCAATACAGCTCTTAAGAGTCACAGAAAAGCACTTTCAAGAACCCTCTGAGGATTCCCAAGTCGGTATTACAGCACTGCGTTTATGGAAGATAACTCCCAATGCTGTTTAATTACATCTCTGACCTCTATACAATTTCCCATTATAGACCTCATTCTTACCCCTTTTAAGTCCAACTCAACTCATTCCACGGGAGCAGGATACAAAGAGATCCTTAGCTCTGAAATTTGCATTAGGAAATGAGGGGCAAGAAAGGGAGCACGCTTCTCCATGGCTTTCAGAAGATTAAACAAGGCAGTGAAGTGTGTGACTTCCTTTAAAATCTTCCATTTAAAATCCCGGTTTCATGAGGCAAAGGTATCTTAACGTTTCCTTAGCCATAAAGGAGGAATTGAGAAGGAAGTCTGTACTTCTCGCAAATGCTGTAACTTAATTTTTAAATCTTACAACTGCCACACGGAAGCAAAGGGTTGGATGGGATCTCAAGTGGTCTTTCCAAGAGGGAAGCAGCTCCATGTAACACCTAAGAGACACCAGTCTAAGCCTTCCCTGAAGGACCGTGACTCCTCACCTTCTCAAGTACTCTGCTCCCCTGCTTCATTTCTCTTTCTAGTTATGGCATTTTCCAACATCCAGACCTAACCTCTCCCTGTCACAGGTAGGAGATACCTGGTTATCTGCCACATCTGTGCAGAGGAGGGCCCAAACACAGCTTCTCCGCAGGGCTACCTTACACTTCACAAAGCTCATCATCCCTCCTTCCTTCCTCCTTTCCTTTCTCCCTTCCTCAGTCCTTTACAACCCAAACACCCCTTTCTTTTGCACCCCCTTGGTAAGCATGTTATCTGAGCTGATCTCCGTGATCTCCTCCCCAGTTCTCCTGCAGCTCTATAAAGTGCAACACTCAAAGCTCAGCCCATCAGCCTGGTTTCCTCATCATGAGCTGAAGAGACTAATTAAATTGCACGCTTGCCATGCTCCTGGTAATGCATCCCAAAGCGAAGGCTGGGGTTCTGGGCTTGGCTTTTCTGCCACGCAGCCCTCCCGCTGCTGACGCGCAGGCAGTTTGTGATCCATCCTGATCCCCAGATCCCGCTCTGCAATGGCGCTTCTCCAGCTGTTCCCAGCTCCCGGGAACTTCCCCACGCCAGGACCATTCCCAGATGATTTTGGGTAACATCTCCAGTTTATAAGCACCACTTTGAGCCCTGATCCTGTACCCCAGAGTGCTCATAAGCTTATATATCTTGATGGTGACCACGAATAACTGAGACCAGGGAAATGTTGGGAAGAATCTAGGTCATAATTTGAGGGCCTTTGTGTTATCGATGAAACACCAGTGAGACATGCCTGTCCCTGTGCAGCAGGTACCGTGGCACCTTCTCACACAGCCACTTGTGCCACACGTACTCAGGGCAGACAGAAGAAAACCTTTTGTCCTGAACTGCTTTCAAATGAACCCCAAATCAAGGCAAAATTCCTGAAATGAATATTTAATTGATACAGAAGCTTGCATCCAAGCAAAAGCTGGCTTTTGGGGCAGCCCCTTCTCCCGGTGAAACAAAATTTGCAAGAAGTGCGTGTGAAAGGGAATCCATGTAGGAGACTAAATTACAAGGAGACATGGCAATGGCAATGGCAATGGATTTAAAAGGAGAATGGGATGTCAGGAGTCCAGAGACACCTTCAGCAGCACCAAGTAACCCTCGCATGAAAGTCCAGTGTTAACCTTGACCACCCAGGCTTTAAAATCTCCAGAACACAACACGACCCAAGTACACGGCTCCATCACCATTCCCTGACCTCGCATCAACACGCTGCTGGGAAAGCCTGCTCTTCAAGGCTCTATGTGATTAATTATTCATCAAACTATGTTTGGACATCCACAGTTCAATCTCAGCCTCCATGATTAGATACATCAGGATCTTGAATACCGATATTAAAGTCGTTGGGCGCCTTTTCACTACAGTTGGCTCAACACTGGGTTTTGAAGCTATCTGCTATATATAGCCAAAAGCAGCTACCTCTCTGCTCAAAGAGGTTTATGCCTGTAAGAAGAAAACCATTAGCACCGAGAATGAAGTGGCTGGTGCGAAGGGCAGCGGTGCCCAGCCAATGCCACAGCCCACCCTCCGGCCGGCTCACGGGGGCGAGGGGCACTGGGACCCCAGGCCCCGAGAGAACTCTCCGGGCATCGCTGCTACCGCCCCTCCGGGAGCAGCGCCCGAGATCAGGGTCCCACTGGGGCCGCCTCGGCACGGACAGCTCCGGGAGAGGGCTGTTCCCGGCCACGGGACGGGACGGGACGGACGGGAGGGGACGGGACGGACAGAACGGGACGGGCGGTGAGGCAGCGCGCAGGGACCGACAGGACACTCGGGACGGCCGGGACCGCGCGCCCCCCGCCCGCTCCCTCGCCCCCTCACTCACAGTGGCACCATCCCAGGTGGCAGCACCAGTGCAGGCGGAAGCAGCGGCCGTGGCTGTGGGTGGCGCAGAGCGAGAGCCCGTCGCAGGGCTGGAAGTCGGGTCTGCCCGCGCAGCTGCGGGCGAGCGCCTGAGCCTCGTCCAGCTTCTCGCTCTTCGCTGCCGCCGCCCCGCTCATGGCGCCGCCGCTCCGCCCGCAGCCCCCGCGCCGCAGCGGCCAGAGGAGGAGGAGG